>MAYD01415447.1:0-13094 GCA_001909325.1 Ruellia speciosa
AATTCAACATTGTATAATAATACCAAAAATAAAATAAAAACAATTAAAAACATTAAATAAGATGTAAAAAAATTTAAAGATAGCGAAGAAGAGGTAAGGAAATCGCGCGACACACCGGAAAAAGAGCGAAAATCCAATTTTTTCGGATCTGGGGACCTTTCGGGAACGAAGGCCGAACTTTCTTAAAGACTTTCGGGAACGAAGGCCGGTCCTCGCGTAAACTTCATATTTTCCCATTTTATTTTAAATTATATTTTAAGGTAAGGGCAAAACGGTTTTTTCCAGGTGCTACGTGAAGAAAATTTAGGCTGCGTATAGCATTACCCTTTATTTAATTAGCAAGTGATTAAAAAGGACCCAAATTAAATGAACTAAAATGGGTGAGCTTGACCCATTAAATAGGGAATTGGGCTACTAAATTAATTAAGGAGGAGGGAATGGGCCTAGTGTGTGAGGCCCGTGTGGTGTAAATATATCAATGGGCTTGGCCCAGATCCGGTTACAAGGAGGGGTTAGGGCTTTTGAATCATTTACATTCCCTCCCTAGAAAACGCCGTCCTCCCTCCGTTCCTCTCGACTCTGTGCAGTCGTTCTCTTCACTGCCAATTCCTTCAATCTCTCTGCATCTCTGAAAGCATATGTCATTATGCTTGTCTCTATTACCCCTTTGAGCCTTTGGAAGAAGAGCTTCCGTGCTTGCCCTTGTTGCCGATTTGGGATTTGAAACCGAGAGCAGTTTGGGGTAGGGAGGATTTTGGGAATCAAGAGTGAGACGAGGGGCTTGGCAGGTATGAGTCGTAAGTCGTAGTTTCGTTGTCGTGGTTCGTAGTTTCATTTGTCGTAATTCTTAGCAATTTTTGTGATGTCGTGAGTTAAAACTACGACAATCACCCTTGTCTACTTTAACCCTTTCGACCGCGTGCTTTTTTCGTAGGGAAACGGGTTTGGGGAATAAGACTACGACAATGGGTTTCTAACCCTTTGCCCGATTTGAGGATTTGGGGGTGTTGGATGAGATGGCCTTTATATAGAAGGCAACTCCCTTCCCTCGAGCATTTGGAGGCTGCTATGTTCTTGCCCTAAGTGAGGAAGGTGTAACCCTAGCTCTAACCCTCACCCTTCTCTCTCTGCCGTGTGGGTGTGTAAGAGTTGGGTATGGATTTAGAGTCGTTGCACGTTGGTTTTGGTTGAATTCCTATGAAGATTCAAGTGAATCTGAGGATTCCGGTGTGGGGTCTTATTGCCCGATGAAGGCCGTTTTGATTTGATGATTCCAGTTTCCCCCTTTTGGGTTGGAAGCCGAGAGTTGTGGGTTCATGGTCTTGTGTTCGATTTTGATGCCAAGGACGAGATGAGATCTCCGAGGCTCGAATGACATTTTCATTTGTTTGTTTCCCCTTGATTTTCTAATCGGGATTGCAGACAAAAATGCTGTTTTTGGTGTTCCTCGTTTTTCCTTTGTTTCCCCTTGATTTTATTAAGGTATGGAGACAAAATTCTTGGGACACCGTGTGCTATTAGGAATGCCGTGTTGGCCGTGAGCCCGTGACTGTCCAGTTGTTTTCAGTGGTGTTGAGTCTGGAGTTCCAACTTGTTTCCCCGTTTCCAGTTTCCACACTCGGTTTTGGGGTTAGGAGATGTTTTGGAACTATGGGATTTGGCCAATGATGCGAACGACCGAGACCGAGGCCAACCCATGAGATTTGCGGCAAATTTTCGAGTGGGATGAATTTTTGAATTTAGCCGAGTGTTCTGGAAAAATTGGATGATGATTCATAAAGTTCTTACTCATATTCATAATGTTCATATAGAACTTCAACTTGTTCGTCCATTCTCTTATTTTGATCCATGTATAAGAAATTAAGTGTTAGGCAATGGGCTGCTAACTGGATTTAAGGGATTGGGCTTCACAATTAATTAAAAGTTTAATTTGGGCTTCCAAAAATTCAAAATCGATTTATTAGTTGTTTTGGGCCTGAAATTAAATTAATGGAATGGGCCCAGGACATGGGCTTCGAAATTAAATGTTTGGATTGGGCCTCCAGATTGCATTGTGGGCTTTGATAATGGGACGGGACACATAATTAATTGATGAACAGGACCAGATTTGGTTTGGGCTTACACGATTTGGGCTTGATGGTTTGGGCCCTGTACTTAAGAATTAAATTGATGAATTAGATGGGCCTTGTTAACCCTGAGATGGATCGAGGACCTAAAAATTGGATTTGGACTTTTAACGTAGGACTTAAAAAGGGATTGAGATTTATCAACTAGTTGGGAGATAATTAGTCATTAAATATTTAAAGGGTTGTGATAAACGTCGACTTCATTTTACTAACTTCAACCTCCCTATGGACAATTTTGCTCCTATCATTAAAAAATCCTAATAATTTTCTATTAATTCTCTCTACGAAAACTAACCTCATATCTACTTTTAATTCATTAAAAAAATATCAAACTTAATGAAAATTATTTCGATTTCGATCACGGAAGCGGGAAGATGTCGAATAACGAAGAATTGTCCGAAAAAGAGGTAAAAATTCAGTCCAAATTGCACAGAAAACGAGACGTCAAGAACAGATGGGGTGGGCATATGCGCCCCACCGACGCGCCTATCCATACGGATGGGCCCATGCGCCCCATGGTGCGGAAGGGCGCATGCGCCCCGTGAATGCGTCCATCCGTGCGGATGGGTGCATGTGCCCCGTCAGTTCCACCGTGCGTATTTTTTTGCATTTTGTGTTATCATCTAATCAATATGTTGTTAATTTGTACCCATTTGTAATTTTACAGGTTGTTTTGGAGGAATTCGGTGGAGATAGGGTAGATTACGGGGCATCATTTGAGACGAACGATCAATTTGCAAGCGACGATGAAGCGATTAGATGGGCGAAGGATCTGGCTATTAGACATAGATTCAAGTTGGTGATTGTTGTTCCCTAGGGTTGGTCACTGACTTCCCCGTTCCTCCTATATTGTCGACGTGGTACGAACGCCACCATACTAGTGTTGATGGGTGGGATCATTTGTATAGAAACAGACGTGCTCATTTCAATGAAATCATTGCAAATAGATAGTGTCGAGGTTGAATATTGTTTGAACATGTGAATATTTATGTATTTGAGATCTTTCTGATTTAAGATTGTTTGAACATGACTTGTATGGATTTACGATATTGTGACCATAGTTTGAACATGCAATCATTAAAACCACTGAATTCCAATCAAGCACACATGTAACAAAAAACTAAATAGTGACAGATCAAACATGCAAACACAATCAGCAAACATCTACATCCCCCACCATATCGTGCTCCTCGTCCTGCAGCTCTCCAATCGGGTTTGCATGCATCTGAATCCCCGGTGGCGCACTACTCTACGCAACCCTCGGCCTCTTCGCCCTGCCGCCGAACAATGCCTACAATTCAGTAAATCTGATAAATATATCCAAATACATACAATATATCAGCATAAATTAACACATGATTACACAAAATGCAGAAAACGACGCTCGACAAGCACCCGGGGCGCGCGCATAGGGCGCATAGCGCCAAACCTATTGGCCAGGCGCATGACACGGGGCGCGTATATGGGGCGCATAAGACGGGGCGTATGCGCCCCATCGCCAATATGGGGCGCGTGCGCCACCCGGTGTGGGTGGGCGCGTGCGCCCACTGATGCAGGTTGGTGCCCGTACGGGGCGTATGCGCCCACCGGTGCGGGTTGGCGCCCGTATGGAACGCATGCGCCCCATCGCCCTTATGGGGCGCATGCTCCAACCGGTGCGGGTTGGCGCATGTTTAGATCGCGCCCCGCAGGGCGCGATCTGACGTGCGCCCCGTGGAGTTCGTTTTTGCGATTTTTGCCCTTTTTTTACACATTTCGACGATTATTTTGTGTACCTGTATTGTCATGGCACTTTTTTCTCGTCCTAGACCTCGTTGCGACATGTTTTTCTTCTTTAAAATGAAAAAAATTAGAGTGAATTTGTTGTTGATTGAGAGGTTGAAGAATGAAGAAATAAATTTAAATTTGAATTTTAAAATTGGAAAGGGCGTTTTGGTAATTAGGGGGGTCGACGTTGGTAAAAATGGGATCGACGTCTATCAATTCACTATTTAAATTGTTGAAGTCACCATTTAGTTTGAATATCTACTAAACTAGATATAGGCCAATGCCCTAAATCATTACTTATGAAATAAACTAATTATTCAAGTGAATAAGCATCATGGGTTTATGGATTAAATTAAATAGTTAAAGGGTGATTAAGTGGATAGAATTAATTATTCTATGGAATAACTTAAAGAATTTATGGAATAAACCTTGGGAATGATCATTCACAAGTTCAGGGATCTTATTCCCTATCGAGACATATTTAATTATCCCTAGGCATTTATTTGTCTATAATCTTTTAAAAATTAAACTGAAAGAGATAATAATTAGAATTTCATTTCGTGTCCAGTGATTGGAGTTTTCGAGCAGAACTTGGACATGCAAATCGAGAGTGGATTTCAGTAGATCGAGTGATGATCTGAGTGGAAACCGTGACCCTGTCAAGATCTAAAAGACTGTATATAAAGGTAAAGATTCTTACTCACGGGCAATCATAAGTCCCATTAATTATAAAATACGTGCGAGTATTTATTTATTGACCTGTGGATGGATGAATGTTGTTTGAGGATAATTATTCTGATTGTCCTTTGTGCTTGCTAGCATCTTGTAATTTCTTAATTACCGCATTCAATGTGACATCTTACTTGAAATGTGCATCATACATATGATGTGACTAAGACTTAGAGATGGCGACTTCTCTGAGTTAACTTGACTTCTCCAGTGCACGAGTACGTTCAGGGAGTGTACTCACTCTTACTGTATAGAAGATTGTCTTTATGTGAAATCTGAGTTTCACCACGTTGTGGAGCACGCTAAGTACCGGTTATCTCGAGCTACGCTGATTGCATGCTAGAGTGACGTCATGAGTTGTGCCACAGCGGTAGAGTGGCTTAGGTTTATGTGACGTGTGTAAAGATACGGTAGATTCTGTATAGAGACACGCAAGACACCCGTGTGAACTCGCGTACATGGATCTGGCAGAGGGTTTATGGTGGTTGTTGAATGGAATTGACGATTAACGTGACATGTGTGATATTATCATCTTGCATTGATTTGAAGCGCATTTTTATAAAATATGCATTCACGATATTATTATTATTGTTGCATATTTTGAAATAACCGTTGGGGGTATATTGAAGATATTCCCATCGGTCATCATGCGATTTCTAAACTGCATATTTAATTGGATTTGTATTTGATCTTTACTTAGTCTCACGACTAATGATGCTACTTGTGCATTGCAGGTATTACAGGGCTTGGAGGATCTACCTCTAGCTCTAGACGAACTTGGGAATTAGTGGGATTTTCGGGTATTCAGTGAGATGAGGGAACATTTATTTGATTTCCTTTAATTGCTTGAATGATTTATATTCCGCTGCAACTACCTGATTTGATTTAATATTTATTTATTCATTCTTTATTAAATTACAACACTAGTGGAAAAAACATCATTTGCAGCGGGCTTTAACAGGCCCATTTACAGCGTACAGAGTCCGCTGCTAATGTCGGCGGTGCAAAAAAACCATTTGCAGCGGGCCTTAACATGCCCGCTACAAATGCGCCTTAAGATATGCCCGCTGCAAATACTTACCATTTGCAGCGGGCCTTAAGAATGCCCGCTGCAAATGCTCACCATTTGCAGCGAGCCTTAGAATGCCCGTTGCAAATGCTCATCTTTTGTCATTTTCGAAAATAAAAACAACAGCTCCGTCTCTCACCCTCCCTTCCCCACTCCGTCTCCCACTCCATCTAGAATCTGAAACCTCCAGCTCGCCTCCGTTGTTTAGCCATGCATTCGACCGCTCGGTCATATTGTGTTTCATGTCATATGTTGTAATAATAATATATATATATATATATATATATTATATATTATATTTAATTACATAATATTATAATTTATTATATTATAATATAATTATAATTATATTACAATTTATGAAATATATACATTTTATGAAAAGTAGAGAAATATACATTTTAAGTAAATTTCCCATCGGTGCGTCGTTTTTAATAAAGATTTAAATCTTTATTATTAATTAAGACAATAATTATCAGAAAATTTTTAATTATAAATTAAGTAAAGTTATAATTAATAAATCATTTTTTTAGTTAATTATTATTAATTAAGATATTAATTATCAGAAAATTTTAATTATAAATTATTTAAAGTCATAATTAAGACAATAATTATTAGAAAATTTTAATTATAAAAGGGGTATTTGCAGCGGGCATCGTTAAAGCCCGCTGCAAATGCCCATTTTATAATTTTTTATTATAAAGGGGGCATTTGCAGCGGGCTTTAGGGATGCCCACTGCAAATACCCTACCTTTTGCAGCGGGCATCAATAAAGCCCGCTGCAAAAGGTGGTATTTGCACCGGGTGTCATTAAAGCCCGCTGCAAATACCCTTTTTGAAGCGTATCTAATATGCCCGCTGCTATTGGGGCGCTGCAAATGATGTTTTTTCCACTAGTGCAAATTGTAATTCAAACAAGATAAAATATGTATAGAATTGGCTTGTATTTAGTGGCCGATGTTTCGGTGTGAGACCATTTGATTCATGTAATTTTTATTCGGCTTGTAATAAATAGCCGAGTCCCGGTGTGGGACATTTATTATCAATTTCAGACACCGGACCTTGGTCTATAATAATTATTCTATGAATTATGTGCTTATGTGTTATTCTGAGTTGTGATCAGAGGGGACCAGTTTCCCGAAATCCAGTGATTTCGATGGGATTATTAGAAAAAAGATTAGCCTGAGCACCGAGCTTATAGGGGGTTTGGCGTAGAACTCTTTATAAGTTGGGTGTGGCGGTAACATTTCCGGGTGTGGAAAACGGGGCGTTACAATGCTTTCTTCATTTTCCAAGCATTTCAGCCGATAGTACTTGCCTGTAAGGGAATTCGAACAGGATAATTGACCACGTCTTTATCTCTCCCTTTCTTTCGCTAAAGGTGATGTCCCGCAAGCCCACGGTTAAGAGGTAGTATAACATTAAAGTTTATCCTCTTTAACTTGTGAGTCCCAAGTCGAACATGAGGAATGGTGAGTGAGTACTAATCAGTTGTAAGTTGAAGTGGTAAGACTATTTGCCCAAACAGAGTTAATGAGAGAATATTCTCTATTAGCGAAGACTGGTTGATTGCAGAATAAACGAGATATAAATGTAGGCGAAGTGGCTCCCCAGAGTGTATCATAGGTTCCTAGATTAGAGATGCGAATGCAAACCTCGCTGGATTCCTTTCGCTCTCACTTAAAGCTGCTTTTAGCTTTCGCTGGTAAAAGACATATTCTTAAATATGACTAGTTTGGTGTTTCGCTTATCTTTCCAGGAGATAGGTGTTTGCTCGTATATGTGGAAACTAATAATCTTAATGTCTTATTCCAGATCTCTCTGCGAATTAGCATGTATTATATGAGTCTTATCTCGAAGAAAGTGTAAAACATCATCACTCAAATCATTCGTTCCTTACTCCAGGTACCATTGATTACTCTAGGGGTTACTTCTATTAACTTAGCCACACATACTAATTTTAACAGAAATGACTGCTACGATTAAGGAAATCATGATGAATGCGAATTGCATGAATTTAAGAATGTTATGAATGTTGTTGAATTAATGAACCTTGCCTCTTGAGAACAACATTGAGTAATCAAGAGGGTTGTTCATTTGGAAATCTAAATTAATGCAATGCAATAAACTAGCGTAATGGGAAGAGATTAGATTGCTTGCAGACTTCAGACAGTAGTTAATGTTAACACAAATTATGGGGCATAAAAGAGTAATCAGATTCCACAAATGCAATAATTATTCTAATATCTATTTCTGGAGAGTGGATGAAGGTCGATCTCTCGATCCTTCGTGCGAGATTTGGAGTTTCCTCCTTGGTGTCTTCTTCCTTTCTTAATGTAAAAACTTCTGCATTCATAGAGTAGGAAATCCTAATTTCTTGAAGAATTGGCAATGTCCTTTCCTTGAGCTTTACGTCTCCTGAAGGCAGTCCATTGGTGGGATTGGGTGACTGAAATGATTGCCTTGATTTGTCAAAAAGGAAGACGGGTGTCAGTCTTGCAGAGTTGAGAATCTTCAGAGACGTTTAGAATTCCAACGAACTTAGTCTCGCAGTGAGTGCTTTCTTGCCTTAGAAAATTCCTGCATCAAAACTTGCCAAAAGTGAGAGAATCTTGCCCCAAGCGAGGGGCAAGTGAGATAAGACAAAAAGAGAGTAAACGACTTTATTCCAGGTGCATTTTTGAGTGCTCACAATGGTCTTTTCTAGCGAAATCATATGAAAAGATAGGGGATTTTTCCCCGTATCAACCTCCTCACACTTAGCTTTGTTCATCCTCAAACAATTAAAAGAACATAAGAGATTCACGAGAGGTTGAGAAACTTAGGTTAATTTCGGAGGATGAGTTGCTTGAGGTGAGACTGCTGAAACTGTCTTCCCTTCCGAGGGAAAAGTTGTCTATCTCTCGCTCCAGCTCAGCGAAGTCTAGATCTTAGGGTGCACCTTGGTCTTTCTCTGTTTCGTGAAGTGCGAGAGCGAGCTCGTTTATCTCCTGCTCTGTCAGTTTGTCTGCTCCTTGCCTTAGTACTGATCCAACATTTTCCAGTCGCTTTGCTTTTTCTTTAGCCTCTTTGTTTTTCTTCCTGGTGAGGTATTTATTGAATTCAACTTCTTGCCAAAATTCTTGATCGGTCTTCTTTGTACTGTCTCACTTGTACCAGTTAACTTTATCCTTTTTGGGGTTTTGAGGTTTTGCTGCCTGTGCTGCTTTCTTTACTTCTTCCCTTACCAAAGTAGCATGCAGTCCTGCTGGAATCTCTTGTGCTTGCGCCTTTTGCCTTGCAGAGTCTAAGAGTTGCCTTTGTTTCCCTCTTCCTGCACCTGCAGTCCAAGTATCAGATTTTGGTGGTACCATGTTTTCCCACAAAAATTCAAGTTCTTTATAACAAAACCACCACGTAGATAGAGGGTTCTTTTGCAATCGATGTGCATAATCTCACAACTTTCCAAGGGTTAGAGTAGTGTTTGGGTTATTTCTGAAATTCAACAGGATCGAAATGCGGAATCCCCACAGTTTTTTCCCTTATGTCCCTTCCTTCTTCAGACTGAGGATTAGGGTTAGGGCTTGACAACGAGGATTCCATTGAAAAGTGTTTAACCGATTCGAGGATTTAAAAAAATGCAGAGAGGGTGTCAAGGAATTGGAGGAGTGATTTCAAGACCTATGATTTGTGCAAGTGAAAATCCTTAACAGAAATAACATAGTTTGAAAGAGAGACTTTTACCTCGAATTGATGCTTTGAAAAATTTTGAAACTTAGAGATTGCTTGAATTGTAGAGTGAAATTTGAGAGAAAAGCAATTTTGAGAAGATGAGAATGCTAAAACGAATGGGGAAGAAAGTGGGAAGTCGGAAAGTTGGAGCTTTTATACTCAAAGTACAACATAACTAAAAAGACATGCAACTTTTTGAATTTTGAAACATTCGAGACAAACCACCTATCCTGCTGAAACGGGAAGAATATTGTAAGATGGTGCAATACACCATGATGTGGCGCCGGTTCATCTTTATCGCTTTCGCCAAATTGATTCGCTAAACCTTCCTCATTTCGCCTTCGCCACAGAGTTGCTTGTAAGAGCGAGAGAAGAGTTTAAACGGAGATGCAAAAATTAAAGGGAAGCAGTAAAATGGTGCGGTTCGCCCCCATGAGTGTTCTCTTTTGGCAAGTTGTCAACTCGACTCAATCATTCGCTTTTTTAATTAGTGCTTAAGGAGATAACTTCGATCTCCTTTACTTCGCCTTCTAGATAACGCTTGAGTCTATGCCCATTCACTATAAACACTTCCACTTACGAGGGATTCCTTATCTTGATAGCTCCTGTAACGCCTCGATTTCCTTAAGCCGGACACGTTACCGCCACACCTAACTTACCACAGAATCTAACTTAAATCCTATAGTAAGCTCGGTGCTTAGGCTCTATATTTTCTATTACTCTATCAGAGTACGCTGGATGTTCAGGAAACTCGGTCCCCTCATGATCACAGCTCTCTGCTACTCAAAATAAAAACATAGAAACACCGAAAAAAAATTAAGTTCAATTGCAGAAGAAAAGAATATGTCCCACACCGGGACTCGGCTATTTAATACAAGCCGGCTAATCTATTACAATTGAAAGGTCTCACACCGAGACATTGACCACTACATACAAGCCGATTCTATACATGAATAATCTCAACAGAGCAAATATTAAATTAAAATAATAAAAGCTTAGTAAAGAATTTAAATGCAGCAGAAATTAAACACAGAAGCAAGCCAATGAAAGCAATTACTCAACTCACAACAATACCCGGGAATCCCATCTATTCCCGATTCCATCTAGAGTTAGAGGTAGCTCCTCCAAGCCCTGCAATTCCTGCAAATATGTGCAGCACATTAGTCACAAATGACTAAGTAATGATTCACACCAAACCAAATTATTTATGCAATTTGGAAATCGCATAAATCCAGTGGAATATATCCATAAATATTCCAAAGATTTATTTAAAAGCATACAATGGAATAATATCTCGTGTATGCAGCTTTGAAAGATTATGCACTTCAAGTCGATGCATATGCTATGCACACATAATCCGTCAATTCATTAAATTTAATTTGACAACTCTGAACCCCCTGGCGTAACATTTTCGACACACACAAACTCAAAGAGTCTCTGTGCTTACGTGCCTTTATATGGTCCTTTTGTCGTATCTTTACACGGTTCACACATTTTAGTTATTTAATGCCGGCTTCCATACATGACTATTTGCGGCGCAACTCAGGACATTATCATATTGCGTACTCAGCCTATGTGGCACAGCTCAGATAATCCCCACTTAGCGGGCTCCACGAATACAGGAATACAGGCAAATTTTCAGTCGTCGGAACACCTAAGCCACTCTTCAACTATAGTACACACTCAGGACCCCATCAACGCGTACAATGCGGACAGAACCCACATAGCATGTACCACAGCGAGGTGAAACTCAAGAGTTCGTCGGAACGTAATCCTATACGGTATGAATGAGGAAGTGGCCTCAACATACTCACATATAGGTTACTTGAACTTTAGGGATGCAACTATATGCATATTTTAATTTAAAGTGAAATCACAGTTTCACATAATTTCATGATGCTCAGCAGCATGTGTTAAATCATGGAATATTTCAGATTACAATCGGGATGGATATTTAAAGATCCACATAGATGCAATGCAATCAAGCATTTCATTCAAGGATGCACACGAATGTATATTTTATTTCAAAGTGAATATTTAGGATCTACTCAATTATACAATACAATACAACACATAACATTCAAGGAATTTTCAGATCCCTAACACAGTGAATATTTAGGGATTCACATAGTTACTTAGTGCAATCTAGCACATCCAACAACAAGGAATATTTCACATTCCAAGTAATTATTTAAGCACACAAGGCAATCAAATGATCTCATTAAGACACCATTAATTTAATCATCCACACTGTAGGGAATTTAAATAATGCATGAACAATGCATAATTAAATAAATAAATGAAGACATTCATTTATTTATATTTAAAAGACCGAAATGAGATCGTTCGGTATTTTATTACTTTAACCATTCTTTCGCATGACATGAAATTCGATAGAGGCACAACAGAATGCATTATTTTAAGGAATGCATAACTGTAATAAATGCATACTCAAATGCATTATTTAATCAAATGCAAATTCTAATGCATTATTCAATTAAATGCATAACTCCCATGCATTATTTTAAAAAGATGCATAATTACAAATGCATAACTCTATAAAATGTATACTTAAATACATTATTCTACAGAATGCATAATTAAATGCATATTTGATAAAAGACATACTTTATATCCATAACTTTAATAAATGCATAATTAAAATGATAAATGATGGCAATAATTTATTTAAATTTATCTGCCGAAATATTAATATTCGGTGCTTTATATCTTAATTTATCCTTAGTCTAAAGGATACAATTTAATGCATAAATAAATGCATGATTTAAATAAATGAAGACTCTCATTTATTTAAATTACCCAAACCGAATAACATTCGGCAACATGCTCGCATCCTCTATCGATGCATCTAACTTACTTAAATCGACATTAAATTTTCTTGGTATTTGCCAATCCAACGCGATACAAGGATATTTCGAATCACTTGTTCGCCATTTGGTAGGCTTAGTGTTTTGCATGCAATACTGTATTTAAAACAATCTATATGCACATGTCAGCAAAACACGTAATAAATTAAACATCACTTGCAAGGAATTAAATTAAATCATTCCACAATCATTCCATAAATTAAAATTAAAGGGAATAAAATAAATTGCATAAAATAATTTAAATCGTGCAATTTAATTTAAATTTACCCCACCGAAATTTAATTCGGTACTTTAATTCTTACTGGAACTTATGGGTGTCCGGGTGTAAGAATCCTTACACTTATCAACAATCTTCTGATACTCTAATCTGGAGCTCAGAGCTGCAACACTGGGTCTGACAAATCTGTTTCAACTGATCTGAAAGTCCGAAATGAAAACTGAATTAATTACCCATTTCAATTCGAGGTAATTAATTAATTCAAGAGAGAAACCAAATTAAATCCTTATCCAAATGAATTTAATTTATTTTAAGTCCTTCAATATTTTCTTATTTTATTTCCCATGTGTTAGTGGAAAAATCCCATTTTTCTCACTAACACCTTTTGTCCAATCTCTCAATTCTTCTTGGCTCAAAACCCAATTATTCAAGAACACCTTGAGTGTCCTTCAAGAACACTTTGAAGATTTCCAAAAACATCAAGAACACTTGAATGTTCTTATTTTCCAAATTCAACCAAAATCCATTCGGTTATCTTCAACACTTTAATAAACCCATTTCCAATTAGGGTTTCCTTAATTTCAATA
>MAYD01415997.1:0-10139 GCA_001909325.1 Ruellia speciosa
GGCGAGGAGCATTGCTCCTCGCCCGTCCTCTCAATTTCTTGTAGTACGTCGATAACCACAAATGGCCATACCATGGCCGCATAACGATGGTGTGAAACAAGTAAAATCTTAATTCAATCCATCATTCATGCCCCAGCGTGCCTCTCAACAACACGAGACCTAAGAGGAAACCTTCTGACAACACGTTCCAGATTCAGCTTCAAAATAAGGCAAGTTTTAAATAGAGGATTAGATGCAGAAAATGTCGCACGGGTTACACAAATAATACATTTCTAGAAAGCTTACGAAGTATACTTTAATTTCACAGAAGGATTCGAAGCCAAAATCCCATGGGAAATTCTTGAAATTCGCGACCTAAGGGACTGCCGCTGCCCTAGCGGCCGAGCGGCAACACAAATTTCAAACGCATGAATGACAAGGCAAATGATACCTAAAAATAGCCTATGAAATATTGTTGGAAAGCTAAAGCAATGAGGTTTCCAAACATATAAATTACATCATCAGAGTTTAAGCCATTTGAACGTAGCAAACAAAATAATACTGCCCTACGAATCTGTCAAAAATGAGAATGCGTAAAAATGCAAGAAATCCTGAACCCTTTCCTTATCGATGTCGTGGGAAGTCTCCACAGCCCTCAAAATGCCAGTACACCCTCGGTCTCATTAGATCCATGTCCACGAATGGTGGGAACACCCTTACAACTCTTCCAGTCATCCAATTGCCTCGAATCTCGCAAGAAAAACGCAACCGATCATCCCGACGAATCCAACTGGAAAGAACTAAAAGATTGAATCTTTGAAGGGAAAACTTACCCAAGAATATGGAAAATCACAGCCCTAAATTCTTCTGGAAGAATCCTATGAAATCTCCCACCGATCTTCATCGATTCACCTTCAGGACGGCTTGGAAGATCAAACACTAGGGAGGGTTAGAGAGAAAAA
The DNA here is from genome assembly GCA_001909325.1 of Ruellia speciosa. Taxonomy (NCBI): domain Eukaryota; kingdom Viridiplantae; phylum Streptophyta; class Magnoliopsida; order Lamiales; family Acanthaceae; genus Ruellia; species Ruellia speciosa. The sequence continues at coordinate 942 of MAYD01415997.1, forward strand.
AGTGGCTTGAACAAAATTTTAGAATGAATGAAATTAGAAATTATGCAGGTTTGGGATTTAAATTGGCCCTGAATGGGCTAGGGCCCATCTGATGAGGATTGGGCTTTACGCAGTATCTCACCATGGTGTACATCTCTGCGGCGCAGGACTCGGGAAACTGGGTGGATATAAATCGGGTCATTACATCCCTCCGCCCTTAGGATAATTTCATCCTCAAAATGCTTGTAGAAAAGGGTTGACGTAAAGCCCGACAAAAAAGGTCTCAACCCAAGCAAGATGTGCCATCAAGATCAACATAATATGTTGCAGGATAGAAAAGTATCTAGGAAGCATTAGAAAAGAACTAGCAAACAATGCATGGGATGGAAATTGGAAAAAGGCGAATAAACCTGTCACCTAACCTACGGGATCATCCGCAATGACATGATCCCACGTAAACAAAAGTGCATGACAGTCTATTACCATGCACATCTAAAGAAATCGGTAAAACGTACCAAACAGTTCTAAAGCTTTCTAAGGCCTACCAAGAAATTCAATCGAGAGGTCAGGGGTAACTCCACGAAGTAACGACCCACGAACGTAACAATCAATTACCATAAGGCAATTAGGGAATCAAAGCAAGTTCCGATAGACATCGCCATAACCCGTGCAAATCTCACCACTCACGAAAGAACTTCACAACTTAGATGCGCAAGAAAATTTGGTGCCAAATTCGAACAAGTCAAAGCTACAAGGTTGGCAAAATAAGTCAATAGAACCCAAACATCGGAACTGCTATTAAAGCCTTCAAGATCCTGAACAGCTACAGAGTTAAAACCATAACTGAACTACGAGTATAGAGACTCAAAAGACCGCACTGGGATTTAAGAACACCACCCATCGAACCAAACCAAGATTCACCAAAGAAAGTTGCTAACTCAGCCTCTTAACGCCAAGAGGAGTCAAATTACGAGGAGCTAATCAAGCTTACAAAAATCAAGGCTGACAAAACGCAACTAGGCACTTCAAAGTTCCTAAAATGCATTCTAAACCAGTCAATAAATTCTGCCAAAAATCAGGGTGAATTTCAAAAATTCATTGAGCCAATAGAGAAAGAAATAGGTGGAATTATCAAGTATTAACTCCAGAATAAATTAGCAAAGATCGTTGCACAGATTTAGCGCCACCATGGGACATCGAGTATAACTCCCAAACCTGAAGTCCAATGATTTCGAATTTCTGATACTACTCAGTAGACTCATCAAGGAACAACATATCCAAAATTCACATAAAAACTCTTCCATTTGCTAGCTCTGCTACTCAACACAATATAGGGCACTGAATTTGTCAATTTTAATACATGCTCAATTCTTACTTTAGCCAATTCAAAATCATTACCAACCATCCCAGTTCAAGAATAACACTTATCAGCACACATAATACAATCACATAGAGTATTCAACTCATAAAACCATGGGTTCACCCCAACAACCAATCATCATCGTACCAAGACCAGGCAACAATCATCAATACGTCTAATTCAACACAACTTCAAGCATAAAACCATGAGCTAGAATGATCCACTCGAATTAAAAAAGAGTGTGGTTTTACAAGGCAATTCCTACTTCTAAGTTTCGTCCACATCTTCTAAGTTATCTACTTGGCTTGCCAAAGCCGCATAAAGGCTAAAAAATACAAATCTAGATTATCATGCAAGTCATCAATCGCTTTTAATTATTAAATAGGAGCATTAACCATTTTCATGTATTAAACCATGGCATAGGTAACATCATCATCCATTAAATCCAAACTCACGCATGACTAAAAGAGAGGACTATAGAGTTCTAATCATATGACCTAAGAAAAACAATTTAAACCACAATATCGGCCCATGCATGAGGAAGACCTCACTCCACTACCATGAAGAAGAATAATTGTTGCACACAGCACCAACGTCGAAAGCGCTCCTAGCATCTAAAGAGATGGATTAATAGGGCCAAAGGCCAAGAACGACAAAACGAGGACCAAGGAAGAAAGGTAGGGACACAAAATTCAAGAAGCCTCACTTTAATTGTCATGAAGGTCAACCCGTCACCATGTCCAAGGAACCCAGCATCATCATAATCCTCACATTGTGGTCATCACATCATGGAGAAAATGCAAGATCTTCGAACGATTAAAGCAACACCCTAAGCTAGTCTTAGTTAGGGGTTAGTTCCACGGTTAGTGTTGAAAATGGACACTCACACGCACAAGTAACAACTAAATACAATAAGCACATGAGTAATATCGAATGCAGGCAAAAATAAACGTGAATGCAATCCCCTCAACACTCACTCACACCTAAGTCTACCAATTTTTAATGGTAAGCAGAACCTAGGCTCTAATACCACTCTGTAATGCCCCCAGTTGGACCAACTAGGAGTGTTACCATTGTAAAAGCTAGCCTAAACTATTGGCCAATTAATTTCGATTCACTTGTACAAGGCTGAGTACTTAAACACATAACACATAAGAGTTCATATCTTTTAATTAAAATCTTTCATGCATCATAGAAGAAATAAATCGCCATCAAGGTACATATAATCCATATCAAAACAAGTTTTCACATCGGTCAAGTAATTCCACTTTGTTCAACATTTCACAGAGTATCAATCAACTCATATTTAGGCCTCTCGCCCTAAACCAAGCCTCCTCGACTATCCAAAACTCAACAAGTATGGCCACAACCTGGCAGAATAATAAAATACAAGTCTGGGTCTCCTCGACCACCATTTAAACACATGAGGCTACAAGCGAAGCAATCAGTCACTAGCATGGATAATAAAATCAAATACTAGTGGAAAAAATAGCAATTGAACCTAGCCAGTAAAACCGGGCTCTGATAGCAGACCGCTTCTCGTAGTCACTTGATCCGGGCCAATAAAAAATCCGGTACAATAAAACAAAAAATGTGAGCGGGTATGTAATACCCCGTATTACAGTTGAAATTAATTCGGATTTCATTGAGAATTAAATCGGATTAATTAAGGAAACCCTGGTAATTTGGGGGCGACGCTTGGTAATTTGGGGGCGACGCTTAGGAATTCAGGGGTGACGCTTAGTAATCAGGGGCAATGCTTAGTAATTCGGGGACGATGCTTAGTAATCAGGGGGCGACGAGCTGGCTAGGAAGCGATTTGGCGAGACTGCGATACAGCAAGGCCAGTCAGCGTTTTGGCAAGGTTGCGAGGCAAGGCAGCGAGGCCAGACATCATTTTGGCAAGCGTTTTCGGCCAGCCTTTCAGACATCATTTTGGCAAGCGTTTTGGCTAGCGTTTTAGACATCGTTTTGACAAGCGTTTTCGGCCAGCCTTTCAGACATCATTTTGGCAAGCGTTTTCGGCCAGCCTTTCAGACATCGTTTTGGCCAGCGTTTTTGGCCAGCCTTTCAGACATCATTTTGGCAAGCGTTTTCGGCCAGCGTTTCAGACATCGTTTTGGCCAGCGTTTTTGGCCAGTGTTTCAGACATCGTTTTGGCCAGCTTTTCAGACATCATTTTAGCAAGCCTTTCAGACATCGTTTTGGCCAGCGTTTTTGGCCAGCCTTTCAGACATCATTTTGGCAAGCCTTTCAGACATCATTTTGGCAAGCGTATTCGGCCAACGTTTCAGCCAGCATTTCAGCCAGTGTGTGGGCCACCCACCCCCTTTAGTATTCCTCCTCCTTTATATAGAGCCCTTAGCCTTTGAGATTCATTATTTCACTTCACCTTCCCCAACCTACGGGAGATTATTGCCAGATTCCATGGTTACTATTCACAGCTTCTTTTAAGCTTAGATCTACACATTTATACTCGGTAAGTCTCAAATCTTTTTACATATTCTTGTTCCCCACCTCATGGGCAACATTCCCATTGGTTTAGAATTTTGATGTGAGAATTTTTATTCAAACCCGTTACTGTTCACAGCGAGCTTTGTGTTCCATTTTCACCGGCTAAATCTTGGAATATTTGGAATCCAAGTACAGATTCGTAAAACCCAAATTAGGATTTCTTTTTCACTTGGTCCAAACTTGTGAGCTATTTTTGAGCCTCTTGCAGCGAGAATTTCAGGTAAGTTCCTTCGTAGCAATTATAGGGCTTTATTTCTAGTTTTCGAAACATCTTTCGGATTTGTCTTTTGGTTGAGAATTGAGTTCGGTAGGACCTCCCAAAGTTGCTGCAATTTTCGCATGCTTGCTGTCACAGTAGGGTTTTATGCGTCTGCCCATTTTGGTGCTCTATTTTTTAGTACCTTGCGTCAGGAACTTGGAGTTGGTTCCTTCACGACTTTTGTAGGGCTTTGTCTACAGTTTCTGGAACATATTTCGAATTGGTAATCAGATGAGTATTGAGTCTTGTAGACCTCCGGGAAGTTGACTGCATTTTCACTTTGTTTGCTGTCACAGCTTGTGTCTTGTTGTGAAGCTGTTTTGTGGCCCTACTATGGGTGCCTTCCATTCGGAATCTCGGGTAAGTGTCTTCACAGCTTTTGTAGCCCTTCATTTCTAGTTTCCAAATCATCTTTTAGTTTCTGAATCAGTCGAGAATCGAGCGTTGTAGGATTTTTCGAAGTTCGCTGCAATTTCCATTGTGCTAGAATCGTCATCGGTGCAAGTTGTGATCAATTTGTTAAGGCAAGGGGTTCTACTTTCTTTTAATGCTTTAGCATGTATATGGCATGGATTTTAGGAGGATTTAGGGGCTGTTTTTGTGTGTTGATCTATTAGGAGCTTCGTCGCCTTCGATTTTGTGGAAATTGTGCATGTTTTAGCGTTATAATTGGGGCGTAAGTTCTACCTAGGCTTGACTCCTTTGTAATATGAATTTTTGGCATGTTTATGACTTGGGCAATATGTTGGAATTGATGGGATCTTTTGCCTTAGAAAAACTTAGTGTTATTCATGTTTTAAGTCGACAATAGTGATGAATCATTCGGTTATTCCTTAGCATCTTTGTGCACGTGTTGTAACCTCTTGTTGGTTTGTGTTTGGTTTACTTGTGGGCTGATTTTTGGTGTTACAAACCTCCGGGGGCATTTTGGTGTGAGTGTGTGATTCTTGTGTATCGACACATTGTTCCGTGTGCTATAAAACCCCCGGTTGATTCTTTTATTGTGACTTATTGCGACCGTTGTTTTCATTGGTATGTGTTGATGGCCTTTGTGGGGTGGGCTGAGGATGTGTCCCTTCGTGAGGTATCCCCTCGCGAACCCTGGGGAACGGGTTGAGAATGTGTTCCTCCTTTATACCCCGGCATACTGGAAGGGTTTGGGGTTGACCAGATTAACGATGCCTAGATAGGATTACACGCGATAGACATACTCTGTGTTGCATTATAGGTGGACATCAGGATTCATGCATCACGTGCATTGTATTTCATACCTTTACAACCATTAACCGAACGTCTGTTATGGGACGAGTGAGTTGGTTAACGGTGTCGCTTTCTCTATTACTATTCAACTGTTAACCAAACGCCTAGTATGGGTTGGGTGAGTTGGTTAACGATGCCGTTCCTTTACAGCTTTATACATATGCTGTTATTGTGCTTGTTGTTGTTCGCGGGGGATCCCTTGCTCAGTAGTGGCTGACCCCCGTGTGTTATCCTTTTTCAGGTACGTCTGATAGCACGATTGTTTCGGGATGGGTTGAGAGAATCGTAGTTAGGCTCTTCTGTTGTGGTTTGGCGTATAACTTGGCTATGTGACTTTAGATCATAGTTTTATTTCTTTTAGTAGGCGGTGGTTGTGCTTTGCCTTATTGTATTATGTTTCCGCTGGTTTGAACTTGTCTATGCGTCTCGCATTATGTGTTTATGTGATTATCGCTTTCCTTAATCGAAAAGACTTAATTTCAGAATTTGGAACCCTTCGTGCTTATTTGTCAACGTGATTTTGTTTTACCTGCCTTGTATTGGCGAGCTTAGATTACCTGGCCAAGAGTCTAAGTTAGTCAATACGGCGTGGCGCACCCACTGTGCGATGTGGGGGCATTACAGGGTAAGACCATATTGAACCGGACATTAACAGAACCCGCATCGAAGAAGCAATTGAACCGGGCGTTTTGCAGTGGCCGATGCAAAAAGTTAAATCAATTGCACCGGCCAAAGACAAAGGCCGCATCAAATGGCCCATTGGACCAGGCTATTCCTATCGCCCGGTGCAAAAAGGTACGCCAATAGAAATGTCTTGCACCGAACTTGAAAGCAGCCTGGATCACAAGCCTCTTACACCGGGTTTATTATTGAGTCCGGTGCAATAGGCACACCTTTGTAGAACCGAGGGTTTAGATGGCCTGGTTTATTGGACCTTTTGCACCAGTCAAGACGTCAAATATTTGGATTCACTTCTGCACGACGTCAAACAGAACTACTTTCTCCTCAGCAGTGGTGAACTGTACTCTTCCCCCCACTCTCATCGAAATTGCAAGGGCTGTGGCCGTCTGGGTTTTGGGTGCATTCGACTCGCTTCACCAGTAGCTCGATTTTGGAATTGGATATTCCAAGTGCTCTTCACCAATTTGAAGGTACTAACCCTAGAAATTTTGATTTAGGGATCGCTTTTGTTGATTCTATGCTTGCCATTCGTTATGTGGACTTCGTGGATAAAATGTCGAATACCAATGACGAGTGTAAGAACTCCGAGGGCAATGTGTAGCTCAGTTTCCCCCAAGAATTATTGTTGGGCTGGAGATGAGCCTGGACGGTGTACTTGATTTGGAAGCATGAGCTGTGAAACGATAATGCAGCTTGTGAGGATTATTGCCTTGATAACTGCCTTCGTAAAACTTAGATGTGTAGAATATTTAATGTGAAATAGCAATGCCTGTGGATATGTGTTGTCTACTGTGGTTTCTTAATTTTTGGAAATGTTTTGAGTTCCATCTGTGTTTGATCTGTTCTGCCACTGGTTCTATTTTCACGTTACTACCAGCCCCGTTTCAGTGGTAAGGAATGGATGTGAAATGGTTACTCACTGTGAAATTGCAGGATGTAATTTTTTTGGGTTGTGCAATGGGTGAAACTGTTATTCATACTGCAATGTCGTCATCAGAAAATGAGTTGAAATGTTTCCCCTGTTTGTAGGTTACTCTAGCAACATAGTGTATCTTAGATTCATACGTATGCTGTGAAATTTGGATTCAAACTGATTTGAATTCTGAGGCTTTAGATATGATAAGGAAGTAGTTATTGATTAGTTCGAACGTCCTGTTTATGAAGTTGCAGTGTCTTGAATAAAAGATTTCTAGGCTTTTTAATGTTCCTTTTGGAATTTGTTATGGATCTATACTGTTTGTTTGTTTGAAAACCTTGTTTATTCAGCTGTAGGTTACCTTAACATGGTATCCCACAAGGGCTGAATCTAGAATTCTAAGTTTTATAAATATGTTTTGGATGTAATTGCAGATTTGTTTTAATGTTTTCTTTGAAAACTGCACGTATCATGTTTCGATAGCGTGAAGCGAGTCATCCGAGTGTGGGCTGAATAAACCTGGATGAAATGAGTAGGGATAAGACAACAATAATTAGCAATAGTAGATATATACATCCACATACAGTAAGTTTTTGTTACAGTGCATAGGTCTTTTTGTGGGCCATATTTATGTTTGTCTATCAATTAAACTCATGATTTGAAAGTATATAGTACTATGTACTAAACAACAAATAGGTTAGAACAAGTATTTAGAGTAGCTTATTCTGGCAACATTGGGACTTGAACATGTTTGTAGCGTTCTTCACTTTTATATCTTTTTTTGCTTGATCATCCACACACTTGGTGAAGTACACCTTTGATATCTACATCAATGTGTGCATTTATTCCATATTATTGTTAAATGTATTCGGATGACGTAGAATAGAGTAAGTTAGCAGCGAAATTATCACGAGATATAGAAATGATTTTTGCAACATAAGAGATATGCACTCTTATGTTATACGAGATACCGGTAAAATATAATATTCGTAGACGGTTGTGCAATTATCTCCTTATCTTACACAAAAGTGACTCACCTACATGTTTCAAATGCACAACTTAGGGTGTCAGTTTCTGCCTTAGGTCGCCTTAGAATGGATTCATGACGTCGTTGGATGTATGGCGACCGCACCACAATTGAATTTTATAATGGTGTACAAGAATTTTGTAGGGTGGCATGTGAAAACCGCAGGATTAGTACTGGAGGTGGCAATATTTTATGCCCTTGTCGTGATTGCAACAACGTTAGAAAATGGGCGGATATTGCTATCATAGAGGATCATTTGCTCCGACGAGGGTTTAAACAAGGGTATGATATCTGGTATTGGCACGATGAGAACATGAACCCAATCACGGTGGAGTCGGTGGCTTCTGAGAATGAGGAACGAGATGACACTTGCGGACATGATGGGGAATACCAAGGTGATTGGAATGAAGTCCATACTGACAATGGTGTGGTGCCCGAAGGTAGTGATGGTAGCGACAGAGATGAAGATCAAATGAGTGAGATGGTCGGTGGATTACAAGAACAGTTAATCAATAAACCCGATTGTTATGCGAGTGCTGCAAAGGCCGCAGAGACACCCTTGTATCCGGGCTGTGAAGACTTCTCCCTACTTTCCGCTATGTCAACGCTTTTCAGCATAAAGGCCAAGGCTAATTGGACCGACTTGAGTTTTACTGACTTGTTGGATGCCTTAGCGAGGATGTTTCCGAAGGGAAATGATATCCCGAAGTCCACTTACTATGCTAAGAAGTTGATGTGTCCGTTAGGGTTGCAGTATGAACGGATCCATGCATGTCCCAATGATTGTGTCTTGTTCCGTAAGGAGTACCAAAACTTAGACAAGTGTCCAATCTGCGGCATGTCACGGTATAAGGATAACGAAGGCACGATTGGAGGTGATGAAGCCACTGAGAAGCAGAGTAAGAGGTCTGCTACTAAGGTGCTCTGGTATCTTCCCATTATTCCTAGATTCAGGCATTTATTTTCGATTAAGAAAGATGCAAAAAACTTGCGGTGGCATGCACATTGTAGGAAAAAGGATGGACTAATCAGACATCCTGCAGATGCCGAGCAATGGCAAGAGATTGACAAACGATTTCCTGAATTCGGAAAAGATGATCGGAACCTCAGGCTGGCTCTTGGCACTGACGGGATGAATCCTTTTGGGATCTCAAAACAGTCAACGTAGCTCATGGCCAGTCCTTCTATCCATTTACAACCTC
>MAYD01416626.1:0-10332 GCA_001909325.1 Ruellia speciosa
CCCAATTCAATCAAGTCCTGAACTTTCTAATTTCTCAATTCCGCCTTCAGTCATTCTTGAATCTTCTAAATTTGACCCCAAGACTTCCTTAAAATTTCCCTTTAATATCCTTCTGACTAATTTCTCGATAATCACTTGCGATTATTTTCCCAAGTCCGAATTACTAAGTTCGCTCACTCTACTATTATTCATCTATCATTAAATTAGTTTCCTCCTAATTTAATTTAATTGGGCCCAAGCCAATTTTATTAATTTGAATTTTCTTCTCCAAATTAAATTAATCCAAGGCGATGTTAACAAGATCTCATCGTTCGATTTATTCCTCTATTTTTCGCATGCCGAAATAATTATTCCTTGATAATTTAATTCGCGAAAAATTCACACCGAATTCAGGGTTTTCCTAAATTAATCCGGTTTAATTTCCTATTAAATTCGAATTAATCTCACCTGTAATACGGGGTATTACACAAAGGCAAGACTCGACTATTCTTGAAATTTAATGGCTTATAAATTAATGAGTATTCAATGGAAACATTCGACTATGACTTCACGGGACATCAATTAAATGTCTAATGATTTATTAAATTCCAAACCCGATTAAATTAATGAATTATCCATGAGCATTCATTTATGGTTAATGGAATATTATACCCGAATAATTTATTAGGGTTGATTATTGTAGGCTCTTCCGATTAAGTACTCGTGGCCTAGGATTTGGATTTATTTACGACAAGACTTTATCAAGATTGTCGATAAATGTATGGGAACATACATCGAGCAACCATAAGTCATCCTAAATGATTAAAGTGCCAAATATCACTTGGCCGGGTAAATTTAAATAATTCGTGTGCCATGAATTATTTTATTATGATGTTTTTTCATTTATATGTTATGTGAATATTATTTCTCTTTGTTAATTTGCATTGAATGGCATATGCATGAGACACCTATTCGAAAATGACTTCGCATGGAAGATACTAAGCCTCCCGAAGCATGATCAAGGATTTATTATATCTTTGTATTGTGTTAGGATTTGGGCAAATAAAGATCGAAAGGTTATGACAATTAATCGAACCTTAATGCATCCCTAAAAGATGTAATTACGTAAACTAGAAGGAAGAGTGGATCATGTCGGTTTATGCTTTTGGACTGATCACCTTAAGCTTGATTTTATCTAGAGAAACCAATTCTCTAGTATGTTTCATGTTCTATTCATCGGGGGTAGCTCCTCTTACATGAGGTTTATCGGTAATTTAAGACTGCTAGGGGTAAAGGATAGCAGTCGTATGGGGTGCGATGTACGGAGTCAATCTGCCCTTTACTTGCGTACTCAAAGGGAATGTGTGGGCTAAAGAAGATTAGTTCCCCTTTCGAATTTGAATGGAGACTGCCTCTGTCTTGTTGTATTGATTGGGTGAATCCATCTACACTAGACTTTGGTTCTCCATGATTTGATTATGTTAAGCCACTCTGGTTCATGTCTGTATTCCTGTACTCGTGGAGCACGCTAAGTGGGGACTATCTGCATTGTACACTTGATGGTGTCCTGAGTTGTGTCGCGGGTAGTCGATATAAGGCGGACATTAACTATACGTATAAAGGCTTGGCTAGCAGTTCCAAGTATAAATACGTATAGCACTTGGATTTCCCATGATACGGAGGTCCAGGTGTTGCTTGTTGCATATTTGACAAGTCATGGTTTAAGCTTCTCATTAAGTACTTTGAAAATGTGCATGACATAGCATTGTTTACTCATGATTGATGCATAAATGTTTTAGACATCCCGAGTTAATATTTATGGAGATGTTGGCTCGGTATCTCACGATGGTTGCGGATTGCATTAATTAATGATGTTGTGTTCCATACTTAGTCTCGTGACTAATGATGCTATGTTTGCATCTCAGGTGATCACGAGAATCGCGAGGACATACCTCCGATGAATTAGGGGTTCGGGCTAGAATGTTGCAGCTCAACTGGATACCAAGGTTATCTTGGTAAAGGCCTTATGGTAGTTCGAATCCCATAGGCAACAACCTACCACAGTGACTGCAGGCGGTAAATATCCGTGATCTGTGGGGACGGATTGGAGTGTATTGGGCTGCTAGACCTGACGATTCCATATGAAAGATGAGCCGTTACAAAAAGTGCACTTTTTTGTAACACCCGGCCTCGTCAACCCCTTTCCTGGGTCCGGCCCTGAAACAGTGTTAGGTCTGCAGCCCAATGCAACCCCAACCCATCCCCACATACCTTTCCATATGCATGTGGTAGGTTGTTGCCCATGGGATTCGAACCCCCATAAGGCATTTACCAAGGCAACCTTGGTATCCAATTGAGCTGCAGCTCAACTGGATACCAAGCTTGACTTGGTAAAGGGTTTGACGAGCTGCAGTAACCTAACACTGGTTCAGGGCCGGACCCAGGAAAGGGGTTGACGAGGCCGGGTGTTACAAAAAAGTGCACTTTTGTGTAACACCCGGCCTCGTCAACCCCACTTTGGGTCCGGCCCTGAAACAGTGTTAGGTTACTGCAGCTCAATGCACCCCAACCCCTCTCCACACACCTCTTTATTTAGGTGGTAGTGGGTTGTTGGCAAGAGGGCTCGATCCTGAGACCTACACCTCAAACCCTTTACCAAGTCAAGCTTGGTATCCAGTACCAAGCTTGACTTGGAAAAGGGTTTGAGGTGTAGGTCTCAGGATCGAGCCCTCTTGCCAACAACCCACCACCACCTAAATAAAGAGGGCAACTGGATATCAAGCTTGACTTGGTAAAGGGTTTGAGGTGTAGGTCTCAAGATCGAGCCCTCTTACCAACAACCCACCACCACCTAAATAAAGAGGTGTGTGGAGAGGGGTTGGGGTGCATTGGGCTGCAATAACCTAACACTGTTTCATGGCCGGACCCAGGAAAGGGGTTGACGAGGCCGGGTGTTACATAGAACCTGAGGGAAGTGAGGTCGAGCGAACCTTATGTGTTTACTTGTCTTTACTAACCTCTTTGGATGCAGGTTTACTTTTAATTCATGAACTTTAATTGTAATTCATTTTTTCGGTCTGTATTAAATAGCCGAGTCCCGGTGTGGGACAGAACTTTGACTTTGCGTTGTAATAATCGTTTTGGACTTTGGATTTATTTTCCTTATGTGCTTATACGTTTATCACTTTCCAAGCATGATGACTGTGATCTATGGGAGTTAGCTTCCTAAATCACAGCGTAATCTTATAGGATGAGATAATGATGAGCCTGTGCATCGAGCTTATTGTGGAGTTTAGGGCTAGATCTCATGATAAGGTAGGTGTGGCGGTAACATGTCCGATTTACGGAAATCGGGGGTGTTACAACTGACTCAAGGGACCATTACTATCTCATACTCATGTGTTTTCTATACCAAAACCTTGGGGAAAATCTGAAAATGAAGAGGGTGAGTGCAAAATTTCCAAAATCTCAAAATGAACCGAATGGAAGATTAGAACCGATTAAAATACTCACCTTTATCAAGAGATGATGAATACAACCTCGTATCCAAGATCCTACTCAATTTTCCTTGGTGAAATCGATCCTTCTTGTGGGTGTTTGCAAGGGTGTTCTTCAAGTTTGAGAGAAAATACTCTAACTGTTTGTAGTTTGTGAATGAGTGTACAAACCATACTTTGAGTATTTATACACCAAAATGATGTATTCCCATATTTACCTTTAGCAAAAATCCAAATTTTGAAATCTGAAACTGAATGTCCAATTCCAAAAATCCATCTGTGTCATGATTTTAGTCTTAAGCCTTAAAACCTCGACAATATCCAATTTCGGCCCTTTTGTCGTTTTGGCGGTTTTGTCGTGATTTTCATCCCTCAGTCGTGATTTTTAAATCACGACTCACGACATTAAAACCTCGACGCAAGTTTCCTTCACCACAGATCAACTCTGGTTGTCTTAATTTCATTCTCTGTCATGGTTTTTTCACTCTTTGTCGTGATTTTCAAATCACGACATCATGACAAAGGCTACTTGCCTTAACTTTTCCTCTTTCTTCTATCGTGATTTCTTTCCGTCGTGGTTTTGGTCTTCCACGACATAGCCAATTCTCGACAAAATTGACATTTCTTAATCTCATATCATTCACTGTTCATCCTTTAATTCCATCTTAATTAATTCCCGATTAATCAAGTTTCTTAGGAATTTACTGTTCAAATTTCTCTGACTGAAAATTTTGTATTATCAAATTTTCCGATGCGGGTCCCATCTCGACTCCAATACTGGATCTAACTTTCCAAATCAAATTTATCTTGCCGGTTCTTTCCGGTTCGGCTATCAATTTTGGTTAAGTAATGCAGGGCATTACAGTTTAGGGGCCCCTACGGTTCAAGCCGCGGTTGGTGATGGTCCGCATGACCTGTAGAGATTTAGGCTCAATCTGGGGATGCGCAGTCTTCGTGTGGTCCGGGAGGACCGCATGAGAACCACGGCCGCATGGTTGGAGCCGCAGCCACGGGAGCTGTGGGGCAAGGGATTGTTTGATTATTATTTAATTATTTGGTTGATTATTATTATGTTAAGATAGATTGTACTAATTAACTCCACTTATTTAATATCTTCGCTCGCAATTTTTATGACTTAGTGGATATTAGGTTGTTGTCATCTGACTGGTAAAATGATTTGAGACTTCTAAAGAATTTATCAAAAGTACTTTGACCTAGTTATTGTTATTTTTGTGATCGGTGTTGCCGGTGTGCGTGAGTGTGTTGGGAAATATTTTGAAATTTGAAATAAAAGCTTTTAAGAGATTTACCTGGTATTTGTAAAGGAGCGTGTGTGTGTGTAATTTATCAAGGACAAGATAAAGACTGATTTGGGCAAAGTATATCTGAGGCTGATTTATGAAAGGCCCCGATTGGACAGTGTGTGTACAGATTGTAAAGGTTGATGATGTGAGTTGAGGCCATAGTTGGTTGTGATAACTGGTGGCTGGTATGTGATATGGATCACGATCACGACTGGTTGTGATAACCGGTAACTTGTGTTGCGCATGTGGAATGTATGTACTAACTTTTGTGTGCATGTTGTGTGAACTGGCGGGTGGAGACCCGCAAGAATTTGGACTGGCTGACGAGTTCAGTGATGTGCGAACCAACGGTTAGAGACCCATAACAATTCAGGCTGACTGACGAGTCCGACAGGATGCTCGCTAGGCATATTTTGTGCTGCATTTAGGATAGATAGGTATATGTTAGGACTCACGCATTATGAGTATTCATATTTACTGACTATTAATTGAACACTTGGTATGAGCCAGGTGAGTCGATTAACGATCTGGCCTTACTTGTAATCCTATTATTATTATCCTTGTTACAAATGTTATTTATAATTAAGGAATAAATGGCTAACTGAATAGTGGGTTCCTTTACTATTGTCTTATTTCTAAAGTTACAAAGACTCGTTTGAATAAAAGGAGGCTTTCGCCTCGATGATACCCCTTACTCAACTTTTGCTGACCCCCCCCCCACACACACACACACATATATATATATATATATATAAATTATTTCAGGTGATTGGGTGCTTGTGTGCTTGTACCCGCCTTATATTGGCAAATCTAAGTTAGTTGATCACTAGTTTAGGTAAGTCAATACAGCGTAATGTGCCCTATAGATTTTGAGAGCGTTACATCAGATATACCATGCACAACTATTGATGTTTTATTACTTTCATCTCCATTAATCTCTGAAATGGCATGTGTGTGTCACTGATAATGAACTTGCAGTATATTTTCTTCAGCAATGGTGACTGGTACATATTCTTTTATAGGTGAAATCGCATGTGTTTGCTACTAATAATGAACTTGCAGTATGCTTTCTTTAGAGACTGTTTGACAATTAATTATTAGTTGATAGTGGTTAACTAGTCGTATTAATGGATGTTGATAACTGATTTAATTTTTTTGAACTTTTAAATGATTTTAATTAACTCTTTAACTATTAACTGATTAAAGCAAGTATTTGGTAAAATAACTTTTGTTAAATAAATAACTAAAGAATTTATAAAAATATATAAAAAAGCTAAAAGTTTGTTGACTCGATTCCCCGAAATCAACAACCGCCTTGTTGGAGGAAGGACATGACCTCGAACTAAGATTGACTAAACTAGGAAAACATTTAAATAAAGCATGTAAAAATTAAAAAGATAAGTGCGCTTGGGGTGGTCTATCAGTGACCAAGATCTTATTGCAAGAGGAAGTATTAATACAAGCATTTTGGGGGTGTTACTTAGCTAATATACCTACCCACTAACACCACTAAGACAATTCACTACGTGGTCCTTGAAGGTCCTTTTATTGTTTTCACTGGTTGATGGAGGTGGCAGTAGTGTAAGGTCGTGGGAAGTAACTGTTGCCTTCAATGTCTTCAATCGGCTCTCCATTTCCAACCTTATCCCCTGACCCATCCTCCTATAGGCGGGACCAATTCGCAGTACTCTCTCAATGGCCATCCTTATGAAAGCTTCGCGTTCATCAGCCGAGCTTGACCTTCTACTTTTGCCCCTTGGACATGATTAGTCGTATTATACTGGTCGTCTTTTTGTGCCCTTGGGCCATCGCAGCGGCCTGTAGCTCCAATATCCTAATTATCGGCCTTGATCATGGCCGTGACTCATGGCAGCCACGACCGTTCTTTTCAAGTGTTAACAAAGTTGTTTTAAAAATGTCAGATTAGCCATCATTTCAAAATTAGCTTTAGGATCCAAAAAGCCAATTTAAAATGTTATTACCAAACACTATCATTACCATTTTGATGATTGAAACTGTTGGTTGGATATGTTTTAGTTCAAATTGCTAATTATAATATTTGGTAAAGAAAAAAAACTTTTTGTTTAGCTAATTGATTAATTCAAAACAAGGGTGTTTTGTAATAAAGTTTTATATTATCTTATTGAATTTTAAAAAGTTAATTTTGAAAAGTTAGATTACTTAGCGTTTGGAAATAACTTTTAATTTTTTTATATTTTCCACATTATTTTCATATTTATACAACTGTTTTATCAGATATTTTATTACAAATAACTAATAGTTAAATCAGCTAACTAATAACCACACCAGCCAATTTAATGTTATACGGATAGGTGTAGAAATATAATTTTATAGGGCGCGTTTGTTTGTCATCTCTGAAAAGTTTTCAGAGACAAATCTCACAAATGTATAAATGTTTGTAATATTTGAAACACATCACGGGAAAAGTAAATTTTCACCTTATTTTTTATGGTGCGATTTTAATTAATTTGAATATGATTTTAGTTAAAAAAATTATGTCACTAATTTGGTTGAGTTATCGGGATTATTTTAAAATTCACATTGATATATTCTAAAATTTAATTAATATTTCTCTTTCCTCACAGGATAAAATATAAATACATTTTATCTCTCCAAGTCAAATATATACTTCATCCGTTTTAAAAAAATTGAAACGTTTGCATAGTAAACATTATTCACATATTTTAGTTTGACTATCATTTGTAACTTATACTTTAAAAAAAATAGTTATGTAGGGTCTTGTTAGATTCGTCTTAATGAGTATTTTCAAAATATTAACTTTATATATTTTTTACCTATTGATAATTAACGACATTAATAGTTAAAGTTCTGTATCGACAAATGTGT
Organism: Ruellia speciosa; assembly: GCA_001909325.1. Lineage (NCBI taxonomy): Eukaryota > Viridiplantae > Streptophyta > Magnoliopsida > Lamiales > Acanthaceae > Ruellia > Ruellia speciosa. Next base: position 7,649 of record MAYD01416626.1, read on the forward strand.
CCGCTTCAAATGTTGCAATCTTTTTGAAACGGAAGTAGTATAAGTCAACTTTTTTCATATTCTTAAAATATATTTTTTTCATTTTATCTCAATTTTTTTTTTTAAAAACGAGATAACGACCAAAGCTCCCCCCTAAATTTCTTACTCTTCATTTGTGGGGCGCGTGTGTGTGGGGGAAACTATTTTGAAAATCGACAGGCCTCATATTTCCCGCCTCACGCTAAATCTCAAATCAAATCAATATTCAAATCTCTCTACTTCTTGGTCTTCAGTTTTTGTATTGTACGCCCACCACTCCACTCTCCACACCGTCCCACAATAATTCTTACACTTACTATTCTAAACTATGTCCACATCATCTGTCCGCCGGATCAAGGAACGCGGCGGCGGTGGTGGTGCCAAAATTTCTGCTGCCCCCGCCGGAAGAATTTCTCCGCTGTCTGGGAAGGAGAACGCCAGATCCAAATCCACATCCCGAGTGAGGGACACCACTCAAAAGCCCAGTCTACGCCCCATTGCTCGTGTCGACAAGTCCGCCGCGCAGGATCCTCCTTCCAGGCGCTCCACGTCCTCGGTGCCCAGAGGTAGGAGCTCTAGCCCCTCTGAATTTACTCGTGCCTTGTCCGATTTGCGGAAAAATTCTGCTAGGGTTTTGGGTCCGGGTCCGCCTCCCCAGAGGAAAACCATTACCACCGTTGGTTTCAAGCCCGAGCGTGATGAAAGGATTACAAAATATATGGTGAAGAATGGGAATAATGTGAGTGAAGAGGTTGGGGGCGATTTTCAAGACAAGGAGAGAGTTAAAATTAGGGTTGCTAATAATGGGAACAGTGGAGTGAAAGAGGGGCGTTTGAACTTAAATTCGCTGGTTAGGAAGGATCCTGGGAATAGGTCTTCTGAGAAGATTGGAGGACATTTGAGACCAGTCTCAACAAGAAGATCGGATTTTGATAGTTCTAACGAGAAGTCTGCCTCAGAGTTTGATGGGAGAAGTGATGCAGGATCTGATGAATCGAAGCTGAAATCTAGTGCCGCCGGAATGCAGTTGAAGTTGAGCTCAAGAGAGTCGAGATCAGTTCCCAAAGTTAGTAGTTTTCCAGAAGGTCCAAGAAGTGATAACAAGCACCCGAGTAAGCTTCATGAGAAGCTTGCCTTTTTGGAAGGGAAGGTCAAGAGGATTGCCTCCGATATAAAGAGGACCAAGGAAATGTTGGATATGAATAATCAGGATACTTCCAAGATGATACTATCCGACATTCAGGAAAAGATTTCAGGGATTGAGAAGGCAATGAGTCATGTTAGCGTTGGAGATGCCATGGTTGGGGGAGTGAATAATGGAGAGAATATAATTAAGAAAGAAGGGATCGAAGTTGTGAATGTTAGAAGTTCAGTTAAAGGATTGAACGTTGAAGAATTGGAAGCACGGTTGTTTCCTCATCATAAATTGATAAGAGACAGGACCATATTGAAGATACAATCCAGTGGTTCTGAGACATGTAAACTAAAAGCAGTCGAGTTCAATGGTGCAATTAATTCAGATGAAGGCAATGTAATTTCTGTTGATAATGATACTATTGCTATGGAATTCCTAGCTTCTTTGAGTAAGGAAGAATCACAGGTTGGTCCCAAGGCAAGTGTAATTCAAGAACTAGATGGTGCTAAAATTTTACAGTCAGAAGGTGCTCTAAATGCTTTGAGTAGCAAGGGTAATCTGCATGCTTTTCTGATGGCTGATGAAAAGCTCAATGAATTTGACGAACAAGATGGGCTGCCAGGCATGGTATGTGAGGAGGGAGATGAAGAGAATTTCACCTATAAGCTGAATGACATTGGATGCAAGACCTCATCTGGGGGCTGGTTTGTGTCTGAGGGAGAGTCTGTGCTTCTTGCGCACAACGATGGTTCTTGTTCTTTCCACGACTTAGCTAACTGTGAGGTGTGCAATGCTTTTATAACTACACAACATATTCCTTCCCTTGCAAATTGTTTCCACTGGACTAGATTTTTGCATGCAAATGATACAAATGCATTAACATGTTTTATTCAAGATGATCATTAATTATTCCTGGAATTATTCTGACACTTCAGTTCTTTTCAGGAAAAGGCTGAATACAAGCCTCCCACTGGAGTGTTTCCAAATATGTGGAATGATTGTTGGATGATTCGTGCTCCTAGTGCTGATGGATGCTCTGGGCGTTTTGTTGTAGCAGCATCTGCTGGAAATTCTCTAGGTCCGGGATTCTGCACATGGGATTTTTATTCAAAAGAAGTACGAGCTTTCCATTTTGAGAATGAAACCAACAAGACAGCAGCCGTTATGCTTGAAAGAAATACATTGCCAAGTATTATAGCTACTGAAAACAGACAATGGTGGTATAGACCTTGCGGCCCACTTATTGCATCTACTGCTAGTTCTCAGAGGATGGTTCAACTTTATGACATTCGTGATGGGGAGCAAATAATGAGATGGGAGTTGCAGAAGGCTGTGTTGGCCATGGACCATGCAAGTCCTTTGCATTGGAGAAATAGAGGAAAAGTGGTGATAGCAGAATCAGATGGCATTTCTTTATGGGATGTCAGCTCTCTTAGTTCTGAGGCACTACTTTCAATCTCTTCAGTTGGTCGTAAAATTTCTGCTCTTCATATAAATAATACTGATGCAGAATTGGGTGGAGGAATTAGGC
>MAYD01416706.1:0-13261 GCA_001909325.1 Ruellia speciosa
ATACACGACTATAAAGAAACTAAACATTTATACACTTTCGCATTTATTAATATTCATACATTGAATGTAATTCCTACTAACAATTATGTTAATCACATACATTTAGGTACATAATATAAGACAATTATTTAGGTATAGAATATAATACAATTTATGATTGTTGGTATAATATTCATTTCACAACCAAATCATTTGTCTATTTTTATTCTATATTTTTTGAACCACATATGCACAAATATTAGAGATAAATTAAATAATTCAAAATTTTTAATGGTATCTCCAACAACATAAACAAATACAGATAATATTTTTATATATATACTTATGGTAAATTAATGAATCATGATTAATGAAATATCTTAATGTAATTTGTTAAAAGATTAAATGAGATAATGAAAAGGAGAGACAGAGACAGAGAGAATGTGTGTGTAAAGCTCCAAAAATTTAAATCCTTTTTGGCGCGCAACCGCCGCATTGGTTTACCTAAAATAGTAGCCAACTAGTTTAGACTCCTCAGTAAAAGGATGAGTATTTAATCATACAACACATACAGGTTATATATAGCCTTTAATTAAATCTTTCATGCGACGCGGAAGTACTACAACATTAACATATTACACCAATCAAGGCTAAGCAATTCACATAACTCGATCCAGAGAAACATCTGCTAATCACAATAACCTCAAACGCATATTCGGGCATCTCGCCCTGAGCAAGCCATCACAACTAAATCAAAACAAACCAAGCACAATATCCAATGTACAAAACAACTAAGTAGACAACCATACATCCTATTCTAATAGGCATAAGTAGTGTCCTCTCAACTTAGCACCCCAAGCTATGCAATTTTGCCTCCAGGAGTATCTATAAAATAGGAATGCAGGGAGTCAGTACACAATACTGAGCAAGGGATAGATATAATGGGGAAGGACAAGGGTAAACAGTGAGACAAGTAATGCGTCAGGCAAATATCACAAGGCATCTAATAGAGAAGAAATCAGTAAAATATCACACCATCCAATACCAGTGCTTCAACCACGAGCATACACAAATGCATAACGCATGATGAGGCATAGCCTACGTGATACATGATACTACATGATGTGTGGTCTACCATATACCTATATACCCTAAATGCAAAAGAAAAGGAAAACCTAAGTGCGCTCTAGCCTATAATCCAGGGCTCTGTCCAATCATAAATCTCAACAGGAAACCATCTTGGAACCCAATGGAACTCAACAGGAAACCATCTTAAAACCCATGAAACTCAACAAGGAACCATCTCGGAACCCAATGACCGACTAGGTTAGAAACAATGTCTAAACAAGGGCCTAAGGTCCGGGTGCCTGTTGTTGATACGTGTACTGGGTCCACCATCGAAAACATACGACACGAGGGAGTCCGAATTCGGGGTTCATCTCCAGTACCGGGATCAGAATACAGTCCAGCGAGACGACTGATACAGGGTCAGGGTGCCTATGACTGATACATATACTGGGTCCACCACTGGAACACTCAACGCGAGGGAGTCTGAACCCGGGGCTCATCTTCAGTATCGGTATCAATACACAGTCCGACAATATCACTAAGTCAGCACCCAACAATACAGTACCACACCACGTAAACCAACAATCTGTCATATCACAATAGTCAGGAACGGCTTGCCACAACCACGTACAAACTCAAATAGTACAGTGTCATTAAGTGGAAAATCGTTAGACAGCCTATCACATCAGGTTTATGTTCCTCAGGCTACTAGCCTACAGTTGCTTCTCATCGTATGATCACACATAGCTTGCCACAGCCACGTACCGGCACATACATACCCCATCAACTCTAAGTGGAGAACAAGCAACCTATCGTACTAGGTTCACATGCTTCATGCTTCTAGCCTATGTGTAACACCCCGTGTTACGGGTCAGAAGAAAATCAGAAATCGAGGGTAGGAAAATGAGTAAAAAAATTTCGCAAATTAATTATATGGAAATAATGAATTTACAAAGGTGCAAAAAATAAAATAAGGAAATATTTAATTCATTTCCATAAGGGGGATGAAATTAAATAATTAAGGGAATTGGGGCCCAAATTAAAGATTTTTGAAGTCTTGGGTGTCGAAGTACAATTTCCTAAAAATTTGGGGAGAAATGTAAGAAGGGGAAAGAGTCAGGGACTGGATTGCATATTGGGGGAGACTTGGGGGACTTAAATTGAAGGCTGAAAATTAAAAGGAGGAAAAAGGGGAGAATCGAGAGTTGGGCAGTGAACGGGAGTCTTCTTCTTCCCTCCATAATCGAGTCTTCTTGCCCCTACAATCAATAATTGAGTAGTGATTCTACCTCCAAATCGATAATCGAGATTTCCTCTTCCACATAATCGAGTATTGAGAACTCGATTATGTTGCTCATTTCACTCTCGGTGTCGAGAATCGAGTCTTGTTTTCCCCACTGTTAAATGTTCGATTCCCGTTCGGGTTTGTGGAATTGGGTGATTGGCTTGTGAAATCGGGACTAGGGTTGGAAGGCTTGCTTATATAAGCAACCCCCTTGTTCAATTTATTCATCCGCCGACCTGTGCTCTCGATTTGGAATACCCATCTCCTTCTCGGCAGATTTGAAGGTAATCCCTCAAACCCTAGATTTTTGGATTTGGGGATTTTGAGAAATTGCATGTTATTCTTGGTGTTCCTATGATGATTTACCACAAATCCGAGGATTGGGTGTTGAAGGTTATGGTTGTCTCTGTCTCTGTAAATGTCCGATTCCAGTTTGATTGTGGATGGTGTTGCATGTCTCGGTTTTGTGTTGTTTGTCCGTTCACAATTTTGGTTGCATGTTCGATTTGAGCTATCCTTGCCCGATGAGGAGAGTAAACCGAGGGCTGGGGTGTTGAGTAATTCCAAATTGGTGCTTCAATTTCGAAGTTTCCCCAATTTTATTGGTTAGGAGACATGAATTGAGAGCCTTGGAGTTGTGGGATGTTGTCTCTGTCTCTGTCTGTGTGCCTATTTCAGTTCAGTTCAGTTGTGGGTAAATTGTGCTATTGCATGTTGAGGTTCAGTTTCTGTTCCAGTGTGATGTTGGCTCTGATTCAGTTATGCATTGGTTTGGTTGTTTGCTGTTGAGGCTGTCTTTTGTTTCCCTCATAAGTGATGTGAGTTTGGAGACATTATGATGGTAGCCATGTTGCATGCAGCTCAGTTTATGTTCCAGTGTGTGTGTGCTGTTTCTGGTTTCAGCTCAGTTCTGGGGATTTTGTTTGTTTCCTTTTGTTTCCCTTACCTGTTGGTAGAAATGGATACATTTGGGCCAAAATATTGCATATGGTTCACGGTCGGATTTCAGTTTGGTGTTAAAGTTTTATCTGCCAAATTTCTGGTTTCCCTCTGGGTCACTAAGGCTAGGTTCCTCGCATAAAGATCTATGTTTACTATGCCCAACTGGTTTGATCACAAGTATAGAACTAATCCTCACCACTCACTATAACACACTTTACACATCACTTAACCACTTGAGAACGTAATCCCCAGCCCAGTTAAATTAACCTGCTACATCAAGCAATTCACGCCCTCATGCAAAGTTCGTCGGATTCAACATTCCCTTCTCTAGTTTCAACAATTCATCCATCAAATCAATCTATACCATTAGATCAACGTATAGGCTTACATTCTACGTCCTTCATGCTTAAGCACTATATTGGAGAACCCACTTAACACATCGAGACCAAGAATTCCACAAGTGAACAACAAACACACACATACTAGACATCCCGCGGTATCGAACCGCGGTCTGCCAATACCGCGATCGATACCGTGGCCAGGGCAGGGATCGAGCTCCCAGTAACCCGCGGTATTTGGCTGTGGTATCCCAATACCGCGGTCAATACCGTGGACTCGCAAACGGAGAAATCTTAGAGATAGCAACCAGAAAATGAGGAGGAAGATAGACTCAAGATTCATATCTAACCCCTTGCCTGGAAAATGACGAAATCCTCAATGCCCAAGCACCTCCACCCTTGTTTGAATTCTCTTAGCTCTTCAACCCTAAAAACTAAGGGTTTCCAACAGCCAAATCAACAACCCTAACTTAGGTTCCAACAACCCAAACGAGGAAGATAGCTTCATGGAACTTACCTCAACACAATTGATTCAAAGCTCAAACCACAACAAAGCTTCATGTAACACCCCGGCCTACTGCAGGCCCGAAGGTAGTTACGTGCCTTTTGAGATTGAAGACTGGCCCCAAGATCAACACAGATTCTTTTAGTGCGTTTTGGCCTCACTTGCGCACACCCTGGGAAACTTTCCAGGGGGTCACCCATCCCAAAATTACGCCAAGGTCAGCACGTTTAACTTTGGAGTTCTTATGGGATGTCCACTAGAAAAGAAATGTGTACATTGTTGATATGAGTAGTTTTTTTACTCCTTTTAAGCTACCCCATCCCGGGGTATTACATTATCCCCCACTTGAGAACACAACGTCCTCGTTGCGCCTCGATCTCACTCCAGATCTCCAAGGATCTTTGCCCCACTAGGCGACTAATTGGTACTTCCAGTACAGCACACAGTTGCGGATTTGCTCTAATACCGTCTGTAACACCCCGGCCTATTGCAGGCCTAGAGGTAGTTACGTGCCTTTCGGGATTGAAGACTGGCCCCACAGATCAACACATGTTCTTTTAGTGCGCTTTGTTCCCACTCGCGCACACTCTGAGAAACTTCTCAGGGGGTTACCCATCCAAAAATTACTCCAAGGTCAGCACGTTTAACTTTGAAGTTCTTATGGGATGACCACCAGAAAAGAAAGGTGCACCTTGTTGATATGAGTAGTTTTTTCAATCCTTTTAAGCTACCCCATCCCGGGGTATTACATTGGGTCACCCATCCTAGTACTACTCTCGCTCAAACACGCTTAACTTTAAAGTTTCCCAGGGTGTGCGCGAGTGAGGCCAAAGCGCACTAAAAGAACCTGTGTTGATTTGTGGGGCCAGTCTTCAATCGCGAAAAGCACGTAACTACCTCCGGGCCTGCAGTGGGCCTGCAGTAGGCCGGGGTGTTACACTTCCACCCTTGTTGAATCCTCCAAAGTTTGAATCCTATATTCAAGATTTTCTTCTCCTCATTCAAAAACCCAACTCAAATTCAACAACTCAAAACCAAACTTGAAAGTTGGAGGATTCACATGCCTAGCAACCTCAAATTCTTCCAATCAACTTGAAAGTTCCCAATCCAAGCCAAGAGCCAAAATGCCAAGAGAGAAAATGGAAAACTAAAGTTCAAGGGTCTGGAGCCATCTGAAATGGGAGAGAAAGGGGTTAAAAGCTGCACAAAATAAGTCTAAACTTAATGGGCCACTGCTGGCTTACTGCGATATTCACTTGCAGTTTTGAAAACCGCAAGTGGGTGATTGATAGAAATCGAAGACGACGATTAGAAATCTAGGGCATTACGATAGATAGAAATTGGAGACAATGAATAGAAACTTGGGGCATTACACAGAGAGAGAGAGAGAGAGAGAGAGAGAGAGAGAGAGAGAGAGAGAGAGAGAGAGAGATTTTAAAAATTGACCAAAAAGTCAAAATTAGATGCTGCGTGATGCAAAATTAAAGCGTCACGTGGTATCAACTGAAATTGAGGAGGAGATTTTCTCTCTCCCCCTCAAACATATATTTAGATAGATTAAGTTGCGTAATATCATAATGAAATTACAATTATAACCTTGAAAATTTAAATATGGATACTTAGACGATGTGTAATGTATAATTACACATTGATGGTAAAAAGGACCTTTGTGCTTAATAACACAGTGAAGATTAAATAACTCCTTTATTTGTTCCAAATTATTAGTTACCCCCTCTAGTTCATAATGTAGATCATTTAAAAAATCTACACAATTTTTTAGGAAAAGGGCATAAATATTATTTTATCCATTTTTATAAGGGTAATTATTTAAAAATACCAATTACACATTTAAATTTGCTCTTCAGTCTCATTTGGAGTTTTTGTGCTAATTGGTACCAACTTTTTTCAAACATTTCTTATTTGATGCCAATTAATGTTTTTACTCCCAACCCAAACCCATCCAAATCCTAACCCAACCCAAACATTGATTGCCGCTGCCACTCCACCGGTCGCCGTCGGCCCAAATGCTTCATTCTAAAGTAAATTTATTAAAAATTAAGTAAAGAGAGATTAGAGATAGGGTCATATTGGTATATTTAATCTAAATGTTCTCAAATTACTTATAATTTGCTTAAAATGAAAAAAATTTAAAGGACATATATTAAGAAGTGAAGGGAGTACCAATTAGGGGTTGATATGACACACCATCAATCCATTGATGATAAATAAAAATGAACGGATGGATTGAGTACTTAATAGTTTTTAATAGTTGAGTTAAATGTTTCCCAAGTCTATCCAGTAGGATATTTGTTAGTTCATTTGTCTTATATTATATGTCTATTTTAATTTTTCACACATATTTAAAATTTTAGAAAATGATATTTTTATCCCTATTAAAAAGTAAAAGCTACCCATATTAACCTTAAATGATCTTTCTGGTATGTGTTTAATGTAAGGATATTTTAAAGTAGACAACTAATTTTGTACTTAAAAAATAGGAATAATGGATACTTTGGAGGGTGTATTCAATTGGGATTTTATTGGATTTTATTGGATTTTAAAAAGTCTATGGATTTATTGGATTTTTTTGGACTTTAAAAAATCCATTGTAACGACCCGAAATTTCAACCATTTCAAAGTCATTATTGCCGTATCAAATCATCTAAACTAGTGGCCAATTAACTTAGAATCATCGATACAAGGCCGGGCAAACCACACAAGAACACCAATTACAGAAGAATTCCATTATCTTGGTTAAGTCTTACATGCGGAAACGAAAGGGAAGAAGAACAATAGTCAAGAATGCCAAAACGTGCAATAAACTGCAATGTAAATCCATATCAGCATATCCGTGCATCATAGCCCTATCACAGCCAAACCGACTCAGTAATCAAACTCAACAGAAATAACAAGAATATAAAAAATGAGAATAAAAGCACAGAATAAATGCAGTCTACACTATGTCCACTCTCACCCCCGATACCCCTACTGTGCAGCTGCGCCTCCGGGAGGATCTATAAAAAGGAAAGCAAAGGGGGTCAGTACAACGTACTGAGCAAGGGTATACAAAAGCAAGGGAAACAAGGGATAATAAATTAAAGCAGGTAAGATAACAGCAGATAAACATAATAGCATCACACCGTCCCATACCGGTCCTTCAACCACATAAACCATACATAAATGCACGTGATGCATGGCCTAACATACACCTATCTATCCTATATGCAATACAATGCTAAATATGCCGACGGCGGCACCTACCTACCTATTGCCGTGCACACGGCCAGGTGATCACACACCTCAATCCATGCCATGCTCAAGGCCAGGCATACATAATATTAGGCAGCTCGCCTCAGCCATATACATGCTCACATATCTATCATGCCACTAGGCATCAATCATGAAATCCCACGCATATCATAATCATCAATCAACAACCTACTCAACTAGGTTCACATGCCAAATCAACGCATTGTAGACTTCTAAGGCTCATGCAACTCAATCCCATCACTTATGTTCGGAATCCTTACATCATGTCATAATACGTTCGATTTCCATTTCAACATGTTATATACGAATCATAATTCATTTAATCTCAACATTTAACAATGCCACAAATCCCACATTAAAGAATGATCATCATGAAATGGCTTAAGGCACGCAAGAGAAAGAACCAGAAAAAGAACAAGACGAAACAGCCGGAACAGCACTCCCGCGGTCAGCCCCACAGTCTCAGCAGACCGAGGGCCTCGACCGCGGAGGGTCCAGCGCGGGGAAGATGCCCACGGTCTTTCCTGTGGTCGGCGGTTCACGCGGAACCGCGACTGCGGTCCTGGCTCGAATGTGATCCCGACCGCGGTTCTGCTAGAAGTCGCGAAATCAGTCCGCAAAACCCAAACCACCCCATTCCAACATCAAAACACAAAGTAACCCTTGCATGGTATTGGAACACGTCGATCTACACTCGGTAAGCATCCAAAGGACTCCGAATCACCCGATTTGTCCAACAATCGATTAGATCTATAATCATCAAAATCCATCATCATCCACCACCAACAATCTGGAAATGAACATACAAATGAACATTAGAAACTTACCTCGATCCCTAGATCGATCCAACACTTCACGATTTCTACCCCAAAGAGCCCTAGCAATTAGAGAAATTGAGAGCAAAAAAAGAGAATTTGGGCGACGTCTAGCAATTGCTCCTGCATACAAATGATCAGCCTAGGGTTACAAGAGGCGATAAAAGACTGAAACTCGTGGGCCGAAGCCCACTGGCCCAAATGAAAATTCTCGCGGTCACTCGCCCGCGGTCTCCTGACCGTGGGTCCGACCGCAGAACTGGCTGAAGAGCGGGACATTACATTCCTCCCCCCTTAGGATCATTTCGTCCCCGAAATGCGAAATCAAAGAAATGAAGGAATGAATTACCTCAATGAGACACCCGCAACTAGGGTTGTAAACGAATCGAATATCTACGAATACCACAATATTCGATTCGAGATTCGATTCAAATTAGAGTATTCGATTCGTGATTTGATTCGATTTCGAATCTTAAATGCGATTCGTATTCGATTCGAAATGGTTTTTGAATTATTCGATTCGATTCGAGTATTCGATTCGAATTTTTTAAATCCATTTTAAACAGTATCGAATCGAATATTCGATTCAAAATTCGATTCGTTTTTTCCTGATTCGATTCGTTTGTCCGATTCGATTCGATTCGATTTGAATTTCTCCAGTCAACAGTGCTCATCTGAAAATTATAACCAAACAACTAAACTGCATATCAACAAACTCGTTTCAAAGTTTCAACACCCAATATTACAATGATGTACCCACCAACCAAACAGAGTCTATCAACAAAACATAAGGTTGAAACTAAGAAGTCATGAAAAGCTCTAAGAATAGAAATCACCAGGGTTACTTTATTACCAGCAGTTGTGGATCCATCCTTCTTGAAAGCAGGCTTTAGCTTTGCTAGATCCCTCATGTTCGTACTTGGGCGAATGCCATCATCTGCAGAGATCGTAACGGGCTTCACCTCACCAGTTTTGGGGTCCACAATCTTCAAAGAAAGAGAATTAATTAGTTAGTTGGGGATGGCCATATAATTAGATCTTTAACATTGTTGAAGGCATTCTGGCTTCTGTATACCTTTGTGGAAACTGGAATAATTTCTTCTTTAAATTTCCCTGATGAAGCAGCAGCAGCAGCACGTTGATGAGAGATGACCTGTTGCAGCAATTTTAAACTTTAAAGTATCACAAGTATTCCCATTTAACACAGATTTTCTTATTGATGTGACAATATTAAACTCACAGCAGCTTGATCCTGCTCTTCGCGTGCCACTCCATAACGTTCTGCAACATTTTCTGAAGTCGTACCCATTGGAAGAAGGCAGTCACGAGCTCGAGCAAAGCTCTCAACCTATAAGCAACATAGGCGGGTAGGAATTCTTGGCGTGCATTATCTAGAAGGCTTGTTAACAGGCAAGAAGAAAGAGGAGCTTCTACATAATCTTGGGTTAACCGTATTTAATTTGGTCGTAGTATCCACTGACATCGATTCCACACCAGCCGCAACCCCTGTGTCAAAATAAAAACAATTATGAGTAAAGGAGAAAAACTTGAAAGAGGATCATCTTGGTGTGTTTAATTTGCAACTTACCAATATCATAATATCCAGCTTGTATAAAGGCAGCAACATCTGCAACAGCCTGGAGACCAGAGGAACATTGTCTGTTGACTGTTCTAATAGGTACATAATCTAGAAAAACATCGAAACAGAACTAGTTAGGAACACTCTATAGTAGCCACAAGATAAAAAGTGTTTGTGCTGATATTTCAATTGGTGAATAAATGCCCAGAGAAAATCACATAGAGAGGATGTATAGCAGCATGTGGTGCAACCTAAACCGATGGAGGAAGGAGTGGGAAGAAAGTAAAAGGAATACCTGGAAAACCGGCATAGAAAGCTGCCATCCTGCACTCAATCCCTCTCAGTGAACCAGGAGCCAGCACTGTTCCAACAACTATATCTCCTACCTCAGCTGGATTCAGCTTTGTTCTATCGATCACAACCTGCAACCGAGAGAAGATACAGGAACCGTTAGGCAAGAATCAATGATAAAAATGTGCAAATCAAAACACTCCTCCCAATGTTTCAATGATTATATACATCTAGAAAGCCCCATTGTACAACACTTCTGGCTTATGTTTGTAACCAGCAAAACTCACCTTCAGCACAGCAGCAAGTAAATCATCAGGAAGGGTATCTTTAAACCCTCCTTTTCTGGATTTGCAAATGGGCGTTCGACAAGCTCTATAAGACATGACACATGTACGAGATACTTAAACAATTGGATAACGAATACACAGAATTCAAGAATAATAGCAAACATATGCAGAAAGGGTGCATTTTAAAGTGAAATTCACTCACGCCACAATGACAATGTCGTCTCCAAAAGCAGCTTTTCTATGGTAGGAAGAAGTATCCCCAGCCAAACATACAGAAGGCTGCCAAAGAAGACAATGGTCGAAGAATTAAAATAATTTCTAATAGCCACTCAAAACATTTTGGCGCCTCCAGAAGACGTTTTGGAACACAGATGCATTTCCTCACACAATCTAACATCCTTAATCAAATATCACACATCCATTTCACAAAAATGAAAATTCACTGCACACTTCCCAAATTCCATCAATCATCAATTCAGTCATCGATTTATCATTTTCTCGAAAGACATATATAATAGTAGTAATTAGTAAATCAAGGCCTACAAAAGCAAGCATGATTCAAAATAAAAGCAGTAACCCCAAACCCCTAAGGTTGGAATGACCAATAACTCACAGAAACAGAAGATCCACGGTTATGGTAACCAAAACATGGATCACTCGTCAGGTGACCCAGCAACACTCTCTGTCTGTTGACTGCTTTCTCCATTATTCCCTCCGTGTTTACAGCAGGTCTCCCACTTCAGAAAGCTCTTCTTCTTCAAAATCCTGCAAGATTAATTTGTATATCGAGTGCATAAACGAAAAGATCAATAATTTATTTGAGTGGAAATCAACGACAGCGAAATTATTAAGAAAAATACAAACTTTAGAGTTAATGCAATGGAATTTGTGAACTGTGATGGAAATTTCACCTGGTCAGCCAATGCCTGAGCTACAGTATACAGGGTGGGTATGGCGGAATGCTGTCCTTTTCCGCCGGGAACGAGGCAAAGAGCATAAAGAGGACAAGGATATCACGACACTGAGGCATGCCCACTGCTGTGTACGCCCTTTGCCAACATCATAGCAGCGATGTGGCTGCCAGTTCAATGCCCCTAGGTCCGAACGGAGGTGTGCAGAACAGCGCCCAAAAAAAGGGCTCGCCAAGCAAAGGCGAGTGTACGGGGATGAGAGGCAAATCTGGAAGAGCAACTAGAGGGGGGGTGAGGCTGGAGAAAGCTCTCCGAGAGCTTCTAGGCACTGCCCATGGCGATTCCATGGCAGTAGCAACGTCGGACGTTGCAGCTCAGCTCAACACACTCTGGCAAAAAGAGGGCGTGAGGCGAACGAGAGGGCGACAAGGTCACCGGAGTGATGGTGGTCGACGCCGATTGCCAGCAACTCGCTGGAGATGATGATGATGTTGGGAGGGAGTTGATAGTGATGGAGTTTCTAGAGGAATTGCAAGAAGGTGGGAGGAGACGGCGCTGGGCTGTTCCTTTGCCCTAGATGATTTCCACCTTATTCACATATCTATTCTCCTCCAATGGGCTCACGGGCCAGGTTGAAATGTATGGGCTGAAGATGATTGATTTGGGTTGAAGTGCAGGCCTCAATAATTTGCTAATGGGTTTAAATAAATTTTAAATAAATTTTTATATAGTAGTATAATATATGTATATAATTAAATATATATTTATATATAGTATTTAATATCGAATCGAATATCTACGAATATCGAATCGAATATCATAATATTCGATTCGATTCGTTTAATAATCGAATCGAATCGAATATTTTTTTTTTGAATTCGAATCGAATAATTTCGAATTCGAATATCAAAATTTCGAATCGAATATCGAATCGGACCAAATTATTCGTTTCATTTACAACCTTACCCGCAACTCGAATTCGGGATACTTGGTCCTCATGGCCTCATCCGTCTCCCAAGTGGCATCTTCCCTACCATGCCTCGACCACAACACCTTAGCTATTCGAATGGTTTTATTTCTCAGCACCTTTTCCTTTTCATCAAGAATCACCACCGGATGTTCCTCATACTCCAAAGACTCATCCAACTCCACCTCATAAGGTGTGATAATCTTGCTCGGGTTGGATACAAATTTCCTCAACTGCGAAATGTGAAAAACGTCGTGGACCCGTCCTATTTCCATCGGTAATGCCAACCGATATGCTACCTTGCCAACCCTCTCCGTAATATCATAATGGCCTATGAAGCGAGGACTCAGCTTGCCCTTTCTACCGAATCTCCTCACACCTCGAATCGGTGATGCCCTCAACAACACGAAATCCCCGACATCAAACTCGAAGTCCCGTCGACCCTTGTCTGCGTAACTCTTCTGTCTATCTTGAGCCTTTTTCAACCGACCTCGGATAACTCTAACAATCTCTGTTGTCTGCTCTATCATCTTCGGCCCCAACACAATCCAATCTGAAGAATCATCCCAACACAAAGGCGTACGACATCTCCGTCCGTACAATGCCTCAAACGGTGCCATCTTTATGCTCGACTGATAGCTGTTGTTGTACGCGAATTCCACCAAATCCAACTGATCCTCCCAACTACCTTGGAAGTCTAGGATACATGCCCGAAGCATGTCCTCCAAGGTACAGTTCGTCCTCTCAGTCTGACCATCAAACTGTGGATGCCAAGTTGTACTCATACTGATCTGAGTCCCAAAAGCTTTATGCACCTCTCTCCAAAACTGAGACAAGAATCATGAGTCTCGATCTGACACAATCTCCTTCAGCACCCCAAATCTCTTAACCACATGCTGGATATACGCTCGAGTCAATTGATCCATACTCCAACTCAGTTTTATCGGAATGAACACCGCGCACTTTGTCAATCTGTCCACGACCACCCAGATGGTGTCCATACCTCTCCTCGTCCTCGGCAGTC
>MAYD01418836.1:0-15789 GCA_001909325.1 Ruellia speciosa
GTTAAACACGATCCTATACGAATATCCAAGATCTTGTTGATTCTCATTCGGTCATAATTTTTTTAACAATTATATTCACCGATTTATTAGTTAGTTGGTTTGACTATTAACGGTTAGTAATAAAATATTTGATAAAAGATCTATTTCTTCTATAAAAATAGAAAAAAATTATGAAAAACATATTAAAAAGCTAGAAGTTACTTTGAAAGGTTTGATAATCCAACTTTCAAAATTTTATTTTTGAAGGCAAATTTATGCCATGTTGATTGTTAAAAATATATAACTAATTGTATAATTTTTAAGTTTAAATTATTAAAGATAATATTATTATAATTATCGAATCAAAGCTAGTAAATTTATTTCATTCAATAGCTAATCTGTGTAACGCCCCCAAAATTTAAAACTTTTATGACGCGCTATCATCATACTAGTTTGCCTAAACTAGTGGCCAGCTAGTTTAGACTCCCCGGTACAAGGCTTGAGTATTTGACACATAAGCATAAATGGGTTATAGTCATTAATTAAGTATTGCATACATAGCAGAAGAACTCATAACCAACAAGAATAACGCATAAAGCAAACATAAAATTCACATGCTTTCAGTAAAGACATCATTCAACCAAACAGAGCCTATACAACTCATATCCGGGCTCCATGACCTAATCACGCAATCATGGCGAATTCAAAAGATATCAAGTATGGCCACAAGCCGACAAAAGTAAAGCATCACGACAGGGTCTTCTCAACTTCCAACAAAACGGCTAAACTCGCTATTAACACAGTCAATAAGATCATAGATAGCATAATTAGGAAACAGAAATAACAGCGGTAAAAGGCAAAATGCAACAAATAATGCATCCTACGCTAATGGTCAAATAAGTCTTCCCTCATACCCCGTCCCCAAAACTATGTTGTTGCGTCTCCAGGAGGATCTATAACATAAAGCAATGTGTCAGTAGACAGTACTGAGCAAGAGATAAATAATAGAGGAATAAAGGGGAAACAGTATCATAACAGAAAACATGTAAACAAACACACAGCCCCATCACACCGTCCCATACCGGTGCTTCAACCACAACACACACATATGCATATGATGCATGGCCTAGCATACACATATCTACCTTAAATGCTATGCAATGCATGGAACTAAACCGACACCTAAACCCGGGCGATATGGTTCCCAACAACCGGGAGGACTGCTCGTCAACTCCAGGCTGCTCTAGAAGACCATATCTCAGCCATCCCCACTACTCATGAGCAAAGATATCCCTTGTCGTTCAACAAAGCTGCAAGGATCTGCCATCCCAGATAGGAAAAGTAAATAGTTAACCATGGTAAAATGTACCGGAAGGATCTGCCATCCCAATTAGGGAAATAGAAATGCAACATGCATAGCTCGCCACAGTCACATACAGGCTCGTGCAATCATGCATAACATCAACATGATAAGTAACGGATCCCATGCCACCTACATCTCTAGGTTCACACGCTTCAGGCCTCTAGCCTATCAAGATCGTAATCAGGTTTACATGCCTCAGGCCACTAGCCTAGGAAGGTTCACATATCCTTATGTTCATATAATTCCACAATTCATGCTTGCTTTTCAACAGTTAGACACTCGAATCATTCACCTCATATGTAGTCACATAACAAGTATATGTCTTGCATTACTGCATGTTTAACCACTCCACATCATAGCCATATAATCATCACAACCGATGGACTGCGCACACCGCGGTATTTGGCTATGGTATTGGATACTGCGATCTCTAAAATGCGAGCAAGATGGAGATTACGAAACAAGGTCATCTGCGATATTTGCCTGTGGTATTTCCCATACCGCGGGTCAATACCACGGCTCATCTCGATTTTTTAGCTCAGCAAAACAAACACAATGGTGGAGTCAAAACTCTTATTTAACCTTGTCTGAAAAGGTATGATGCAAACTCCAATGCCCAAAGCTTTAACATTTTGCACAAATCCCAAAATCTCCAACCCTACAAACAAGGGTTCACATTAACAACCCAAACCTGGATTTCAACAACAAAGCTTGGAAAATGTAACCACAAAACTTACCTTAACCCTTCAAACCAATTTTATGAACTTGCAAGCTCCAATCCCAAGCCAAAACCAAGACTTTCAAGAGAGCAACAATGGTTTTATAGCAGCTCTGAGAATTTTGGGAGCATACAAGGGTGGAGAAGACATTAAAACACTGCACAAAAATGGGCCTAACCTTAATGGGCCGATTTTGGGCCTACCATGGTATTCTACCGCAGTTTCCTAATTCCGCGGCTTAAAAACCACGGGTGCGGTAGTGAAGGTCTGGGCTCACTGGGATATTACTTCCCTCCTCCCTTAGGGTCATTTCGTCCTCAAAATCAAAGCTGTAAGGCGATGCAGAATTCAAAAGTTTACCTTAACTCAATAATTGCAAATCGAACTCCGGATACTTAGCTCGAATCGACTCCTTGGTCTCCCAAGTGGCATCCTCTCGACCATGCCTCGACCATAGAATTTTAACCATCCAGATCGTCTTACTTTGTAAAACTTTCTCTTTCACATTGATTACCGCCATCGGATATTCCTCATATTCTAAACTCAGATCCAACTCAACCTCGTTCGGTTGGATAATCTTTGCTCGGGTCGACTACAAATTTCCTAAGCTGGGAAATATGAAAAACATCGTGAGCTCAACCTACTTCCCTCGGTAATGCTAAACGGTAGGCTACCTTCCCAACTCGTTCCACTATCTCATAGGGTCCGATATATCGGGGACTCAACTTTCCCTTCTTCCCAAATCTCCTCAAGCCCTTAACTGGTGAAACACGAAACATCACACAGTCTCCTACTTCAAATTCAAAGTTCCTATGACCGAGATCTGTATAGATCTTCTATCTGTCCTGAGCTTCCTTCAACTAGTCTCGGATCACCCTCACTATTGCGATCGTCTGCTCAATCAAGTTCGGGCCCATCACAATTCGCTCGAAGGGATCATCTTAACATAACGGACTCCGACACTTGCGCCCATACAACGCCTCGAAGGGTGCCATTTTGATACTTGTGTGGTAGCTGTTATTGTAGGAAAACTCGACCAAATCCAGGCAGTCCTCCCAGCTACCCTAAAAGTTCAACATACATGCTTGAAGCATGTCCTCCAAGGTATGAATGGTCCTTTCTGTCTGCCCATCTGACTGAAGATGCCATGCCGTACTCATACTGATATGTATACTGAATGCCTTCTATACGTCTTTCCAAAATTGCGACAAGAATCGAGAATCACGATCAGAAACGATTTCCTTCAGAATCCCGAACTTTTTAACCACGTGTCAGATATACGCTTGAGTCAGCTGCTTCAAACTTCAAGTCAACCTCATAGGTATGAAGAAGCGCACTTCATCAGCATATCCACCACCACCCAAATCGTGTCCATGCCTCATCTCGTCTTCGGCAACCCGATCACAAAATCCAGGGATATCAATTACCACTTCCATCGGGGATCTCTAGAGGCTGTAGCAATCCCATGGGTCACATGTGCTCAGCCTTGACTCACTGACACGTCGCACACTTAGCCACGAAGTTGGCCACCTCGCCCTTCATGTTGTTTCACCAATAACTCTACCGAAGGTCCTTGTACATCTTTGTCACACATGGATGTACAGAATATTGTGTGCCATGCACCTCCTTCATCACCCTCTTTTTCAAAACCTCACGTGCCGATGGTATGCACCAACGATCCCTACATCGAAGGATTCCCGAGCGTCCACTTGAAACCCCGGAGCTCATCTTAACTGTATCTTCGACTTCAAGGCCGCCATCTCACCATCCCCAGTTTGACTCATCCCAATCTCCTCTAGCAATGAAAGAACTACAACCATGGTATGTAGGCAATGCGCAATCGTGCCGCGGGGCACTAACTCGATCTCTAACCGCCTCAACTCCACCTTCAACTCTGTAGCCCTGATTAGGGATCCCACTGCATATTGCTCCTTTTTGCTTAGTGCGTCAGCAACCTTATTCACTTTGCCCTCAATGTAGTGGATATCATGTCGTAGTCTTGTAGCAATTCCAACCATCTCCTCTGCTGAACACTCATGTGCTTCTGCGTATACAGATATTTCAGATTCTTGTGGTCTGAGTAGATCTTGCTCTTTGCCCCGTACAGATAGTGTTGCCAGATCTTCAGGGCATGCACCACCGCCACCATCTCCAGGTCATTTGTGGGGTAATTCACCTCATGTGGTTTCAACTATCGGGAGGCGAATACGATCATCTTCCCATGCTGCATCAGAACACAGCCCAACCCCCGATGAGATGCATCTGTAAACACCTCAAACTCCCCTGACTCATCGGGTAGTACCAAAACCAGAGTCTTGATCACTGATTTCATCAATTGCTCGAACGCCTTCTCACACTTCTCATCCCAACGAAACTTCACATCCTTCCTCAAGAGTCAAGTCATGGGTTTGTCTATACTCGAAAACCCCTTGATGAACTAGTGGTAATAGCCCACTAATCCCAAGAAACTACGAATCTCGCTAACATTCTTCGGGGCTTACCATTTCAATATTGCATCCACCTTCGCCGGATCTACCGAGATACCATCGCCAGAAACAATGTGTCCCAAGAAGGAGACCTACTTCAACCCAAATTTACAGTTCAAGAGCTTCACATACATCTTATGCTCCCTAAGCGTCTTCAACACCGTCCTCAAGTGTCCCTCGTGTGCATGGGGACTTTGCGAGTATACTAGAATGTCGTCAATGAGCACTACGATGCATTTATCCAACAACAGTTGAAAAACCTCGACACATCAGATCCATGAATATTGCCGGAGCATTCGTCAACCCAAAACGACATGATTGCGAACTCGAAGTGACCATACCTCGTCCAAAACACCATTTTCGGCCTGTCTGCCTCTGCCACTCGGATATGATGATATGTAGACCTTAAGTCAATCTTAGAGAATGTGCAAACTCCCTTCAACTGGCCAAGCAAGTCATCAATGAGGGGCAGCAGATACTTGTTCTTTACTGTAAGCTGATTCATCCATAGTAATCAATGCACATCTGGATACTCTCATCCTTCTTCTTAACAAGACCGGTGTGCCCCAAGGCGAACTGCTAGGCTATATGTACCCTTTCTCTAGAAGTTATTGCAACTGCTTATTTAGCTCCTTTAGCTCGGTTGGAGCCATACGGTACGGTGCCTTCGAAATCAAGACAGAGCCTGGCATGAGCTCAACAATGAAATCAATCTCCCGAACAAGTGGGAGACCAGGAATCTCATTAGGAAAGACATCCCCGAACTCAGAGACAATAGGAATATCAGAGATAGCTAGAATCGCTGCTCTCATACCATGAACTTGGCATAGATAAGTAGGATAACCCTTGCGCAACAAGGATGTCATAGACAAAGAAGAGATAATTCTTATGTCGGGCTGAAAAGGTAAATGAAGGTAAGACATGTATTTACCATGCGGATCCCTAAAGGAGATACGTGGAATACCACAGTCCAACCGCGCATGATGGCGTGTCAACTAATCCATGCCAAGTATCACATCAAACTCCGTCAAGCTGAACACCACGAGATCGACCCTGAAATCCCGGCCCTCGATGGTCAACATGTCCTCAGGCAACAGCTGCTCACTCTCACGAATATCACCCAAAGGCAAGGAAATAACCATCTTGTGGTGTACCAACAGCCCCAACCTGTGCTCACGCACGAAATCAGAAGCGACGAAAGAACATGACGCTCTAGAGTCAAAGAGTACAAGGGCAGGCTAATTCGCAACACATATAGATCTTAAGGCATTGACAGTGATAATAATAAGCCTAGTTCTCAAGGAAACATAACAGCGGATAACACATGAAACAATAACGAGAAGAAAAATGAAATCCATACCCGCTAGCACATCGTCACGTCGGTCAGCATTAGCTCACTAAATAACATTCAGGCGGCCTCCACGCTTAGCCTAAACCTGTCTACCGTGGTCAGCAGCCACGATAGCCCTTTGCTGTTGTCTATCTTGTCGCCTCAGTGGGTGCGGGCAATCGAATATGTGGTGGCCCGTCTCCTGGAAGTTCCAGCATCTAGTGACTGGACGATCCCCCTGCATCGGTGCACGAGGCTAGCCCTAGCCCCCACCTTGGCCCAAGACTCCATCAGCTCAGGCCCCACCGTGTCTTTGGTGTCCTCCGCCCTTTGGTCTCTGGCCTAACGAGCCTCACGCTTTCTCTTTCGGCTCTGCCATACACGGCGCTCGTCGGCCTTGCCCCTCTCCAAGAATAGGGCCTGATCATATGCGAAAGAAAGTGAAGTATGCTCGATGTACCCATAATCAGATCGAATCTCGGCCTTTCAGGCTGTCAATAAACTTCTGTACCCGGTCTGCCTTCGTGGGTACCAGCTCCAGGGCGTACCTCAACAACTCTGTGGAACGCTGACGATAGGCCGTCACCGTCATATCCTATGTCTGTACTAAACTTAGGAACTCCTTCCTCTTGGCATTCAACATCTGAGGGGTAAAGAAGTGGGACTTCAACGCGTCCCTAAACTGGTCCCATCCAAATCCCTATCTAGCCGTCAACAATGTCTCATTCGCCCTCCACCAATGTAGGGCCGCCCTAACCAAATACTATGATGCAACTAACACTTTCCTGTCCTCGGGGCATCCAATGTTCTGAAACACTCGGGTGATCTGATATGCCCAATCATCAAAAACCAAGAGGTCGGATCCCCCGAAAAATGTCGGTGGACGGTGGCAAATGGCTAAGTCCACATAATCAATCTGTGGCGGCACTAGGTGAACTGGCTGCTCGGGTCTAACTGCGGTTCAGTGTGTATGTTCTGCAGTATTTGTAGAGTCTGGGCCTATAAATTCAGCATTTGTTGTATGAACATGGGGTCGAAGGCCAATCCTGCTCTCGATGCTACCCCACCGGTACCTAGTCTGCTGGAGCTACCCTCTGTGGCCCCAGCCCCGAGGCACATCTTGATGTGGCTACTCATCCTAAGCATCCTCTGCCCCTGCATCGTCCTAGACCACTTCCTCTACATTTTCCCCATAGCGGTCACCAACGGGCGGTGCTGGGTTCCGTCGAGGCCTACCCCTATGACCTGTACCTACGGCACTCGTGGAGGTAAAGTTAGAGGTCAGATACGTCAATCTACAATTAGTGCACATGCAGAATATTAAAAACAGAACAAAACAACAAAACAGAACAATAACCCGCGGTTTTGACCCGCGATATTCCCATATACCACAAAGCCAATACAGCAGACACCTGAAACTGGAACTCGCTGGAGTTCCTGCAGAATCCACCCACGGAATTACCATTCCGCGGCCCAATACTGCGGGTTGCGCAGACCTGGCAGACAGAAAAAAAGAACTAGAAAGCAGGGTGAAACCAAAATGCAAGTCCTAGGCTAAATGCAGCCCCCCCGCAGACTCTCACCACCAATGTTTATCAAATTTTATAGGTATGTAGAGCGCACAGGCTCGAATACCACTCTACAATACCCCAAAATTTAAAACTTTATGGCATGCTATCACTGGACTAGTTTGCCTAAACTAGTGACTAGCTAGCTTAGACTCCCGGTACAAGGCTCGAGTATTTGACACATAAGCATATATGGGTTATAGCCATTAATTAAGTTTCGCATGCATAGCAGAAGAACTCTGAACCAACAAGAATAACACATAAAGCAAACATAAAATTCACATGCTTCCAGTAAAGACATCAGTCAAACAAACAGAGCCTATACAACTCATATCTGGGCTCCATGCCCAAATCACGCCATCACGGTGAATTTAAAAGATATCAAGTATGGTCACAGGCCTACAAAAGTAAAGCATCACGGCAAGGTCTTCTCGACTTCCAACAAAACGGCTAAACTCGCTATTAACACAGCCAATAAAATCATATACATCATAATCAAGAAACAGAAATAATAGTGATAAAAGGCAAAGTGCAACAAATAATGCATCCTAAGCTAATGGTCAAATAAGTCTTCTCCCATACCTCAGCCTCAAAACTATGTTGCTGCGCCTACAAGAGGATCTATAAAATAAAGCAAGGTGTTGGTACACAGTACTGAGCAAGAGATAAATAAGACGGGAATAAGGGGGAAACAATATCATAACAAAAAACATGTAAACAAACAAACAACCACACCACACCGTCCCGTACCGGTGCTTCAACTACAACATGTAACGCCCTGATTTCCGTAATCAGAACATGTTACCACCACACCTAACTTACCCTGAGATCTATCCCTAATCCGAACATAAGCTCGGTGCTCAGGCTTTCCTAATCATCTCATCTTATCAGAGTCGCGGGATTTTAGGAAGCAACATCCCCTCTGATCACCGCCATCATACTTGGAATAAAAACACATAATGCGGAATTCATAAAAATAATTGTTATTACAACCTAAGAGTCCTAGTCATGTCCCACACCGAGACTCGGCCATTTAATACAAGCTTTACAAAATGAATTACATTAGATCTTAAGAGAAACAGATGTTAAAATCCTGCAACCAAATGCAAGGTTAGCACAGACAAATAACATAAGGTTCTCTCAGCCTCTCCAAAAGAAACCCATCGAGTAGTAACTCGATCCCCTATCACTGAGTCGGAGGTGCATCCTCCAGACCATCACATCCACCTGTGATGCATGAAATAGCATCATTAGCCGCGAGACTAAGTATGAATCAATCACCAACAGGTTAAGCATAAATAACCAATTATGCAATCCAAGTTGGCAACACCTCCGTACGTGAATGCCAACTGGTTGATCAAATAATCGATGCAACAAGTATGAGTGAAAATATGCTATACAGATGCACGAGTTAAGACAGAGTCAGCAATAGCAACTTAAAATCATGTGTTAAACTCATGCAACAAGCAACACCCTGAACCCCCTATCGTATCCTTTCAACGCACACAAGCTCAAAGGGTGCCATACGTGTCATGCACGGAACTTCCAGCCATGACTACACGTATGGTTAACTACTAAGCCCTCAACCCAACCTGTGGTACATCTTAGGACTCTATCCTCCGCGTACTTAGCACCACGCCGTGGTGGCACAACATCCGATAGACCCTACTTAGTGTACTCCACAAGTCTGGGAACTTAGGAGTCGAAAGAGTGGACTGGATAGTCAAGAACCCCACTTGGTGTCCCGGTTTCTCCTTAAAAATCCAATCAAGATGAACCAAAGCCCTGCACGGTTGGAATCACCCAAACAACGCAACAGTTCAAAGGCAATCTTAATTAATCCTTGAGAGGAACTATAGTGCGTAATCCGATCGTATCAACTGACACGCGAATCCGCTAGTCCACATCTCAAAACAGAAAAAGGGTGGGATACAAGCATGTAGTACACTCCCTACATGATCGACATCGTTCCTCCTCTATCCTCAAATTACCGATAAACCTCATTTGAAGGGCGCGACCCCAATGAGTAAGAATTAGCCATATCATTCTTCTGATTCTTTGCCATGCCCAATTCGATGCGAGGATATTATAAATCTCTCGACCGAAATCAGTAGGCTTAGTGTTTTACAAATAACACCGGTTCATGCTTGGGTTGATTATGCACATGCCACTCAAGACACATAATCAAACAAATAAAAGATCACTCAGATCAACAATCTCATCGGCACAGCAGGGATTAACTACAAGAAATAAATGAAATCCAATTTAAAGAATACTTTAAAGAGGGAATAAATAAACATTGCAATTAATTTAAATAATAATTAGAATGCAATATTTTAAATTTACCTGACCAAATAATACTCGATACTTTAGGATTTAATTTGAGTCTTATGGGTGACCAGGTGATGTTCATACCTTTAACAATAGTCTTGACAAAAGAAACAGCAAAAAGAAACCAAGCTCCTAACTGCTGCTACTGAACGGGTCACCTACAAGGTGAAAAATTCTAATTAATTATCCTTCCAATTAGTCTTAAAAGACTTAGACAATTTTAACAATTGCTCATGGATAATTAAAGTGGAGAAAATCTTAATTAGGTCCAAAAACCCCAATTAAGTCCAAGTCCTCAATTTGTCCAAAATTCCAATTCGTCCCCAAATTAAAGAATTCTTACAACAATTCCTTGTACAGTTTTCCAACAATTTCAAGACATTTATCTTATATCTTAAATAAATTTTCCTAAGACATTCAACCTTATGTCTTTAATTCTTTAACCCAACTGAACCAACAATTCAACATTCAAGTTCATTCCAAACTCAAAATCTAAATTCGACAACATCACATTTTTAATCTTTTATGTCCAAACCCAAAACTGTCCAAAAATCCAAAGATCCCCATTCTCCCAAAAATCTGAATTTCAAGATTAAAGGGGTTGTGAACAGTAACTTTCATCCAAAATTTTTAGACGAAAATTCTAAACCGACCAAAGTGTTGGTCTTGAAGAGAGGATTCAGGATTTACCAACGGTTTACAGAAATTCCTCTTAAAACTGAAGAAATCTGGACATGCAAGTTTCGGCTGAAGAAGAAGAAAAAATTCTGGGAGTATTTTGTTCTTGCAATCCGGTAGAAAATGAGATGAAGTGAAGAAAATCCACTAAGTCTAGTATTTATACTACACTGCTGAGTGGAGTAAAAACTAGACTTTGGAAGAAATTGGTTTCTAATCTCAAACCAAACTCTGAAAATCAATTCCCCCGACAACCCTCAATTTGTCGAGGTTTCCAAAACGTCGAACTAGTGTGTCAAGACTTTTAATACTATGTCAAGTTTCTGTCGTATTGTCGAGTTCTGCATGTCGAGTGTGTCGTGTTTTTTAATTCTTGCGTGTCGTGTTATTTGATTCTGGAAGTGGTGATGTTAATTCTCAGCCAGCCCTGTGTCGAGTTTTCTTGATTTCAGGTGTGTCATGTTTTTTTGATTGCTGCGTCAAGTTTTTTTTTAATCTGTCAAAAACACGACACAAACAAAAAACTCGAAACCAACCAACCAACCTGCCTCACAAGATCTGCTGGGCCCCACACGTCTGTCTCGCATAATCTAATTGTCGGATTTTTTAGTTTTAGGGTGTGTTGTGTTTTTTATTATTATTGTGTCGTGTTTTTTAGTTTTCCAACCTTAGTGTGTCGTGTTTTTGAAAACAAAAAACACGACACACTTTCAAATCAAAATAACCAACACATCCCCCACCTTAGTGAGATTTCATCCCACGGTCGAGTGTCGAGTTCTTCCTTATTGAGTTTCCTCACACCTCGAAATCTCGACATTAACCTTGACACCTCGACTTAACCCTGTTCGACCATGACATCACCTCGCCAACCTCGACAGTCTCTTCCAGACTTCGACACTGGCCTTCAAACTTCGACAAACCTCGACTTTGAGCCTCTCAACCACTGTTCATCACTTTTTGAGTTTCGTGTCGGACCATACATTATATAATTAGCTTCCCCTAATTATTTCCATGGTCTGATTACTCACACGATGAATTTTCTCATTTCCTTTTCTTGATTTCTCATCCGGGAATTATTCCCTTGACTTATGAAATCTTCCAATTTCACAATTCCTTCCTTGGGAATTTTCCCCCACTGTCAACATGATTCTGATCGCGAACCCTGATGGTGTCCAAACTCATGTTCGGCCCAATTTCTTTTTATTTTTCGCACTTCAAAAATTAATTTCTTCCAAATTAATTCGCGAAAAATTTACACTGATTTTCAGTGATCCTTAATTAATCTGGTTTAATCCAAATTAATTTTACCTGTAATACTGAGTATTACAATATGTAAATGCATATGATGCATGACCCAGCATACACCTATCTACCCTAAATGCTATGCAATACATGGAACTAAGTCGGCACCTAAACCCGGACGATATGGTTCCCAACAATCAGGAGGACTGCTCGTCAACGCCAGACAGCTCCAGGAAACCATATCTCAGCCATCCCCACTACTCGTGGGGACAGATATCCCGTGTCGTTGAACAAAGCCTCAAGGATCTTCCATCCCAGATAGGAAAAGTAAATATCCAACCACGGTACAATGTACAGGGAGAATCTGTCATCCCAGCCAGGGAAAAAGAAGTATCCAACCTTGGTATGAGACACAGGGAGGATCTGCCATCCCAGTCAGGGAAATAGAGAATGTAACATGCATCATGAACACGCATAACTCACCACGGCCACAAACAAGCTCGTGCAATCGTGCATAACATCAACATGATAAGTAACGGATCCTATGCCACCTACATCTCTAGATTCACATGCTTCAGGTCTCTAGCTTATCAAGATCGTAATCAGGCAACCTACTCCCTAGATTCACATGCCTCAGGCTACTAGGCTAGGAAGGTTCACATATCCTTATGTTCATATAATTCCAAAATTCATGCTTGATTTTCAACGATTAGACACTCAAATAGTTAACCTCATATGTAGTCACATAACAAGTATATGTCTTGCATTACCGCATGTTTAACAACTCCACATCATAGCCGTATAATCATTCCAACATAGGAATTAAATTGAGTACACCACAAACCATGGACTGGGCACACCACAGTATTGGATACCGCGGTCCCTATACCGAGCGCAAGACAGAGATTGCGAAATAGGGTCATCCGCGATATCTGTAATGTCCCGAAATTTCAACATTTCGAAAACGCTACTACCGTATCAGTTCATCAAAGCTATTGACCAGTTAACTTAGAATCCCTTATACAAGGCCGGGTTATAACATACAAGAGCACATAAATCAAATAAAGGTTTCATTATCTTGATTAAATCTTCCATGCAAAAGCGAGATGAATAATAAAACAAATCATAATAATCAAGTCCTGCATTCAAAACTAAGACATAGAATCCACCACCAAGTCCAACGTATCCGGGCATCACCGCCCTAATTCAGCCAAACAGGCTTATCCACAAGTCAATACCAACATGATAGAAATATATCAAAATCACATAGCAATAGACAATCAATCAATCCGACAAGACAATAGGGTAAAACAGATGCAGTCTACACTAGATCCGCTCTCACCCCAAAACCCCTACTGTGCAGCTGCGCCTCCGTGAGGATCTATAAAAGAAAAGTAAAGGGGTCAGTACATCGAACTGAGCAAGGCAATAATAGTGTAAAGGGAAACTGAAGGATAAGTAAAATAAAACAGATAAAAGCAGGCAATAACAAGCAATAGCACACCGTCTCATACCGGTGCTTCAACCACATAAATCATACACTTATGCACGTGATGCATGACCTAACATACACCTATCTATCCTATATGGATGCAATGCAATGTCATGCCTAGGCCGGCTCCTACCTAATGCCTTTACCGGCAGTGAATCACGCCTTTACCGGCGACCTGCAGTCCTTGTCTTCACCGACAGAGAGGACCTCCAACATGTCTTTACTGCCACACCAGGAGCAGAAACACTGGACATGACTTTACCGCCAAGCCAGAAATGCAAGTGAAGCCACTGGTATGTCTTTACCGCCATACCAGGGGTGCAATAAGACCACCAACATGTCTTTACCGCCATGTTGGAAATGCAACAATAACATGCCTTTACCGGCATACAATGCAACAACACCACATGCCAATAGTCAGGCAAGGCTCGCCACAGCCACAAACCGGCTCATGCAAAATCATGCATAATAGTCACACATGCAATATCATGCATATAGTAATTATCAAGTCACAACTTAGGCAACCTATTCACCTAGGTTCACATGCCAATCATCATCACTGTAGATTTCTAAGGCTCATGCAACTCATTTCTCATCACCTAGGTTCGAAGTCCCTAAGTTATAGCATTTCACACAACGAGTTAAAATTATCAAGATATGTCCTCTATCAACCCTACAATTCAGGCACCACATGTTATCCAACATAGTACAGCTTATCACAAGCTTAGAGAAATGACCGGAAAGAAACAGGCAACAAACAGCCAAACTCTGGTTGAGGCCGCGGTTCACAAGGACCGCGCGCTCGACCGTGCACTCTCCAGTGAGCACCGCACGGTCCTGAAGCCGCGGTCCACAAGGACCGAGCGCTTGACCCCGCACCACATGGTGCATCACGCGGTTCCACGGCCGCGGTCCACAAGGACTGCGCGCTCGACCGCGCACGCACGATCGGATAGAAATTCATAGAAACCAATTCCGACATAGAAATCACAACAAAACACACATTGTACACCCTTGCCTGGATGTTAGAATTCACTGTGCTTCACTCGGTAAGCTTCGAAACGTCACCGATTGCCTTCGATTTGCCCGACTATTTCCAAAACCCTAAACAATGAAAATCGTCAATAACCATCACCGAACACATCTTCCCACTCAAGAAATTGGCAGTAAGTTATCCGAACCACTTACCTTGGTGCTTTGATCGGATTGAAAGCCTTTGAAACACTCCTAATCAAACAAGGAGAAATGAAGGTTTGAGAGCACAAAAGAGTAGGGCGACGTCTGGAAATTGGTTCTGCGGAAAATGGGATCAGCCTAGGGTTAGGATTGAGTAAAAAGACTGGGCTTCATGGGCCGAAGCCCATCAGATTGCTCTGGGCCTCCCGCGGTCCACGGGCAGCGATCCTTGCAGATCGCGCGCTCGACCGCGCGGAGTCCAGAATGTTCGGGACATTACAATATCTGTCCTTGGCATTCCCATACGCGGGTCAATACAACGGCTCCTCAGGAATAGAACCTCAATTTTTTAGCTCAGCAAAACAAACACAATGATGGAGTCAAAACTCTTATTTAACCCTTGCATGGAAAGGTATAATGCAAACTCCAATGCCCAAAGCTTTAATGATGCCTTGCAAAAAGTAAGGTTTTTAGGCAATGTTTGAAAGAACTTTTTGATCGAATTCTTGAATATTTTGGTGTCAATCTTTGGAAATGATCAATTTTGAGTTAATTTTGAATAATTGATGCGGTTTACACTGTTTTGTGCTATGTTATGCTGTTTTGAGAGGTGCAGGACTCGATTATTAGAATTTTAGAGCTAAGAACTGGAAATCCTGCATTGAGGGCCAGAACCGCGCGCAGGAGTGTGTGTGAAACAGAGATTCAAGCAATGAGAACCACGCGGTCCTTGGCGGGCTGTCCTTGAGGAATGCGCCCCGAACCACGCACAATCCAGTGTGTTGAGCCATGTAGACCGCACGGTCCTTGGCGCGCTGTCCTTGAGGAACGCACCCTGGACCGCGCGACACTTGGAATAGGGGCCTGGAGTCTAAGTAAGGCCCAGCAGCCATAAAGGAGGAAAATAATGAAATTCTGAACAAAAAGGGTAGGTGACACGATTTCTTAGAGAGACTTTCACATCTATTTTCTAAAATTACACTCTGGGGATTTTGCGAGAAGATAGGGCTTCCTTCGATCTAAAGGCGAAGACAATTGATAGGTTGTGTTTTACATGCTTCCAGACATTGTTTTGTTTTTTCTTCCGAACACAGAACATTTGATTCAAGCCATGTGTGGCTAAAAACCTTGTTGGAACCCTAGGGGATTAATGTTTTTCAAATGATGTTTTAAATATTATTTTTTTCTTCAATTCAAAGTTTTAATTGATTGAATTTCTTTGATGTTGATGAATCTGACCAATTCTGCAACTTGTCCTATAACCTAATCTTTATGCTCTGGAAGGAATTTAGATAGGTAATTTAATCAATTAGCATTACCGGTGGGAGAACTAGACAATGGAACCATATGTAATGCCTGGAATAAGGAAGATAACCTAAACATTCGGAAGGACACTGGGTTTTCTAAATTATTGGAAACTTGGAA
>MAYD01419147.1:0-14761 GCA_001909325.1 Ruellia speciosa
CAGACGCAGCGTACTCTGATAGGACAAGATGATATATGAGCCTGTGCATCGGGCTTATTGTGGGATTTAGGGCTAGATCTCATGATAAGTTAGGTGTGGCGATAACATGCCCGGTTTATGGGAATCGGGATCCCTTCTTTGATTCTTCCATTTTGAATCTTTTCAAAATCTTGTCAATACACAAGGACCGGGACAATCCTAATAGTCTCTTGGATCTATCTCTATAGTTTTTAATACCAATGACAAAAGAAGCTTCTCCCAAGTCCTTCATGGAGAATTGTGTGGACAACCAAGCTTTAGTCGTTTTCAGACTTTCTATCTCATTCCCAATGAGAAGGATGTCATAGACATAAAGTACCAAGAACTGAACGACCCTTCCACTAGCCTTTTTGTAAACACAGGGTTCATACTCGTTTTTGATAAAACCAAACGATTTGACTATTTCATCAAAACGAATATTCCAATTTCTAGACCTTGTTTGAGACCATAAATCGATCTTTGAAGCTTACATACTTTATGTTCGCTCCCACTGGATGTGAAGCCCTCAGGTTGTTCCATATAGATCTCTCTATCTATATCACCATTGAGGAAAGTTGTCTTCACATCCATCTGTCATATTTCGTAGTCATAATATGCAGCTATGGCATTTGGTTAAGTCTATGTCCGACATAGCTTCTTCAAACGTTCTCGGATCATTATCCATTTGACCAGTCTCTGTTAAGAAACCGTAACGTTTGGGCTGTCTAGAAATTCTTTCAGATCTACAAGGAGCTGCGTTTAATGGAGGAGTGTGGGAAGTAGATGGTGCTTCAGACACTGCTTGTGGGATTGAAGCCTCTTCTTGAACTTCTTCAAGTTCTACGATCGAGCCACTCTTTTCCAACAGAAACTCTTTCTCTAGAAAAGTAGCATTCCTCGAGACAAATACCTTTTTATTTCGAGGGATCGTAGAAGTAATATCCAATTGACTCTCGTGGATATCCCACAAATTTACATAAACTAGATCTTGCATCTAGCTTATCTCCTACTAGTCTCTTGACGTATGCAGGAGAGCCCCAAATTCTCAGATAAGAATAAGACGGGGTCTTATTATGCCACATCTCATATGGCGTTTCGGGCACAAATTTGGAAGGAACTATATTCAGGATTTTCGCTACGGTTTCTAGGGCCCAGAACGAGAGCGGAAGATCAGTGAAACTCATCATGGAACAAACCATATCCAATAGGGTCCTGTTCCTGCGCTCAGACACTCCATTGAGCTGAGGTGTCCCCGGAGGAGTCCACTGTGAGATAATTCCATTATCTCTCAAATGACCTAGGAATACATCGCTAAGATATTCACCTCCTCGATCTGATCGAAGAATTTTTATCTTGCGACCTGGTTGGTTCTCAACCTCATTTTGGTATTCCTTGAACTTTTCAAAAGCTTCGGACTTGTGCCTCATCAGGTACACATACCCGTATCGGTTATAATCATCGGTGAAAGTGATGAAATACGTACATCCGTTTCGGGTACTAACACTTAGTGGCCCGCAAACGTCTGTATGGATCAAATCCAAAAGATTTTTGGTTTGTTCTACCTATCCCTTAAAGGGAGACTTGGGCATTTTTCCTTTCAGACAGGATTCACAAGTTCCTCTAAATCATTTTCTGAAAATGATTCCAATAATGTCAACTTTTTAATCCTATTCTTAGAAATACGTCCCAGTCTAGCGTGCCAAATCTTTGCCGAAGTTTGGTCATTTGATTTCCTTTTGTTGCTTTGTCGAATGTTTAATAGTTCTATATTGTTTTTGGTTAGATATAAGTTGTTCTGTAGTGTTCCAAGCAAATATGAAGAACCTTTCTTCATTATGTAAAACATGTCATTCTCAATAGCAAAATTATAACCCGATTTGTCAAGTATAGGAATCGAGATAATGTTCTTAACAATATCAAGAACATACAAAACATCATTTAAAAGCAAAACAAAACTATCTAGTTTTAACCTAACATTCCCTACGGCTTTCGCTGCAACTTTTGCACC
Source organism: Ruellia speciosa (assembly GCA_001909325.1). Lineage (NCBI taxonomy): Eukaryota > Viridiplantae > Streptophyta > Magnoliopsida > Lamiales > Acanthaceae > Ruellia > Ruellia speciosa. The sequence continues at coordinate 2,027 of MAYD01419147.1, forward strand.
ATTTTCCAGCCTCAGGAGATGTTCATTTTCATTAAACTTTTGGGTGTCATTCAGTATCTGCAAATCATTGCAGATATAAGCACCACATCTGGTATCTAATACCCAAGAATCTGAATTGAATGATAGGTTAACTTCGACAAGAAACAAACATTTTTGTTTCAGAGTAGCTAAGTACTCTTTACAATTCCTCCTCCAATGTCCCGGCTTCTTGCAGTGATGGCACACATTATTACTCTGATCTTTCTTCTTTCTGAAACTCTTTAATTTTCCCCTTTTAACGCCACCAATGGGCTTTTGGGCTTTCTTCTTTTAGGAACCTTTCCTATTAGAAGAAGAGTTGGAAGAAGAGCCGACAAACAGGACCGGTTTGTCCTTCCTCATAGTCTGTTGAGCTGTGACCAAAAGATTGATCAATTCTTCAATAGACGTCTCTTTCTTGTTCATGTTAAAATTTATAACAAACTGTTCAAAAGGAGGGAGCGATTGTAGGATCAAATCTACATAAGTTTCGTTGTCCATGATGATATCTATTTGAGCCAACTTTTCAATTAAGCTCAAAATCTTATTACCATATTCATGAACATTAGTCCCTTCAGACATTCGGGACTGGAACTGTAACATCCCGATTTTCTCCACCGGGAAATGTTACCGCCACACCTAACTTACCTCGGGTTCTACGGCCTAACCCTTAGTAAGCTCGGTGCTCAGGCTAACCATGTCGTGTATTCCTATCAGAGTACGCTGGATTTCAGGAAACGTGGTCCCATCTGATCACAGCTCACCGTATTAAAACAACACATGCGGAAGACTGAAAGTAACTAATTACTATTACAACCCAACAGTAAAAAGTTTACAAAACAATTCATGTCCCACGTCCGGGACTCGGCTACTTAATACAAGCCGATAAACAAAATGACAGGAGGATAAAGAGTTAGAACATACATCACTAACTGAAATGCATCGCATACAAATAGTTAAACAAATATGTCCACTCATCCTCCCCAAAACCCAAGGCCATGCCTTACCCGTATGTTCAGTGGCCTGGAGGTACGCCCTCCGGACACTTAGCACATGTATGCATCAAGCACAGTTAGTCGAAAGACTAAGTACGGAACATACACGAGTAAAGCAATGCATAAACAGTATGAAATATGATCCACGTTGATCGTATCTCCAACATACATCCCAACGGGTTTTAAATCCATTTCATGCAGCATATCACCATGCAGCAATAAAACACTGTAAGCATAAACTCTGCAATACAATCAACACATAAGCAGATAAGAGTGAACAGCGACCTAGACCTCTTGGAACAACTGGAGGCACCACCACACTCCAAATTGCCAAGTACAACGAATGCCAGGTTACGGTTAAGTGATATCACCCATCTCTAACGCGTACGCCAAAGCATTGTGTGTGTAAATAGGGCATCGTGTGGAACCCAAACATGAAGCCGAAGTCGACATGCAGGGCCACTACCCAATTCCACAGGCTTGGGTGATGAGAGGAATCATCATAGCCTTACGTAACGACGTAATCACCCCACCCGTTACGGCTAGATTCCCCACTAAATCTAATCTTAAATTACCGGTAAACCTCAGCGAGGTAGCTAACCCCGAGAGTAGACTAGGACCTGAATGCGCAAAGTAAACTTCACGCTGGTGGACTTTTCCCTATGGCATCAACCCAGAGGGTAATTTGGTCGTCACTCTATCTTTCGCTTTATGTGATTATCCGGTTTAATGAGATGATTAATCGTCATTAAGTTTCACGTGTCCACTTTCTGATTTGCCTTTATGTCAGCTCGAGACAAGGAATAGTCGTCGTTAGCTCGGCTACTGACAAGCTTTATCCAGTTACATGCGATACCAGATTACATGCTAGGTTCATTTAATGCAAATGACAGAATAAGCACGTAATACACATGCATGCGATACCAGATTACATGCTAGGTTCATTTAATGCAAATGACAGAATAAGCACGTAATACACATGGCACATAATAGATATACCAGGCAAATAACAGTACGTAAAGGCCAGTGAAGAAAGAAATAAATATGTCATGTATTTAAATTTCTAGATTTAATCAATCTAAGTCTTAGGCCAAAGAATGGGTCTTATGGTTGCCCAGTGTAGTCCGTACCGTTATCTACAATCTTCTGCAACCTTGACTGGAAAATAGAATTCTGATACTGATAGCTGACAGCAGTCTGGTCACTGAGTATCTAAAACCCAAAATAAACTGACATTAATTCCTTTGAATCATTGATCTCCTTCAAAGGTTTTTAATTTAATTGTTTGCCTAACAATTAAATTAAAATAATAATCCCTTATATTATTATTATTTTTATTCCATCGGGTTTTATTTGTTTGGACTGCTCAGAGGTTTCAAGTGTAGTATTTGTTCGAGACCACTTGTCCGTACCTCTCATCATCGCAGGAAACAAATAATTAATTTATCCAAATTAATTAAGTGTCTCATTTGCCTTTAATTTCAATTAAGAAATTAATTTAAGTCCAAAATCAGTCCAGTCCAAAGTCCACAGCCAATTAATTCATTAATTTGATCGGCCCACTGATTCTACCAAATTGATACTGAATCTGATTCAATAATTTCAACAGCCACTCACAGATTCAATATGCCAATTAATCAATCATAGAAAGTGAGAAACAAGATGATTAACGAATCAACAAACTGTAAACTGCCAGAACACTTCACCACACCACAATGACTGAAACCGAACCAAAATCAATCCTTTGGGGGCCTCGGATCGGTCTCGACCCTTGGTCGTCATCGGCCAATCCCAATTCCAATGTCAAAGTCTCCAAGCCCAAATTCAAGCGATAAGCCGAGAGGGGGAAACAAATGACATTTGGATACAACAACCAAGTTGAAACTGTGACAGCATGTATCCCCCCAATGAGAATGCAAAACCAAGAGTGCACTAAGATTAATCAAGGACAAACTGGGACAGAATCATAGAGATGCATTGACTGGAACAAATGCAAACAGAATGCACTGCCTGGACTAACAATGCAAATTTCATAGGATGCACACAAGCTGAAACCAAAACTGCCAACTGAACAGAAACATCCTGCATCACCGAGTTAATGCCAAACTCATTCCTTTATGCCTCCAAACCGAAAGAAAAATGGTGGCATAATTTAAATGGTTTCCAACCGAGCCCTCAATCACTCATCATCGGGCAATTTTGAATGTCAAAAACAACATGCAGTGTTTTGCCAAACTCAAATAGCACACACTGAAATCCAACATCACAACACCGGGACAGGGACTTAATGCATGCAACACAACACTGAGAATGCACACTAAACCAGTAACCGAAATGCCACTGAACCAACACATGCAGTAACTCACCACATCCAAGACTGCCTCAAAATCCAAACCAGCAATATGCAGTATTGCTTAATCAGTGCCATCCTCCAAAATTGATTTTTGGGGTTGCACGAGATTGATTTTGCCCTCAGAACATCATTGGGCCTCTTAACATTCAAATCCCCAAACTGAGACAAAACCAAGACCAAACACAGAACTGACCCAGAAACAAATTCGAAAAGAACTAGTACCAACACATAATTGAACCAACACCACTGTAATTTGACTATCTCACTTTCTCTAATGGGATTGAATATCTCAATTATCTCATTCCGTAATTATCTTCCAACCTTTTATTTAGTTGTCATCTTTAACCATCTATTTCTTACTCATCAGAATTTGATTTTGAAAAATAAATATCTTTCGCTAATTAATTTCCAAGAATTAAATATTTTTAATTAGGCTCAAAAGTATAAATTCCAACATTTAGGATAATAAATTTTAAAATTAGTGCAATTTAAAGACTTTTGACATCGAAAAGTGGAAAATTACCGAAATTTAAGAGAATACCAATTATTAAAACTTATTGTCCAAAATTTATAACTAATATATTTAAGTACCCTAAATTATAGGACTAAAAAATTCTCCTATATTTTTATCACCGAGTTCAACTAATCACAGTGTTGAATTATACTCATCACAAAATTGTATACCACCAATTTTGTTGAATACCCTCAAAACTTGATGAAATGCGCACACCATGTTACTTGAATTACACCCATTTCTTTGCTAGATTATTTTGATATTTGTCATGTATTGGCGCACGACACATTAACATTATAGCTGAACCCTTAAAATAAAGCATCAATCCACTCCAATCCAATCCACACCACAACACACGATAAAACAATATCTGTATAATGTATAAATATGCCCCTAGAATAGTATCAATCAATCGTCCATCATCAGCAAGTAAGAACAAATCAACCACTTTTCTCATATTACAACATTGTCAGGTCCCAAAATCTCACATATACCAGGTCCACAAGCCACAGCTGCGCATATAACAGATGCAGAGATGGGGATATGGCTATCTATCAAAATACGCAGCTCAGTCAGGGTTCGTTTCATTTCACAACCATAGAGCATTTCAACTGACTTCGCACACTTATCCACTGCTGCTGTTGCTGCTTTACCTGCTCAACAAATAGCTTTTCATCATTCATTCAGTCAGGACAGTTTCAATAACCATCCAACCAAATGTAGAGGAAGCAGAGCACATGATTACGCCTACCTTACCATGGTAGAGTATACTATGCAGTGCAATAAGTAGCATTTATATTTTTTATATATGTGATGTGCTCACCTCTCATGGCAAAAATTGTTTATGCACCATCACTTGCAGCGATGACACCAGTTACTTTTCCCACAGCTACAGTTTTCCCTGTGTAACATCAAAACCCACCGCCATCTCATTCATCTAAAATGCAAATACAAACTACTAGAGGCCAGGTATTATCACCAACATGAACAAGGTAAAAATCACTAAATCTAACCTTCAGTGCGTAGAGTGAATCGCCCAAGCTGCGGAAAATCTGAGAATTTCTCAACGCATATCGGGTTATTAACCTGACAAGTGCAATTTCCCAGCAGAAATCATGTTACATGCACCAAATGAAATCAATATCTTGATTAGCCAGAGCATTAACATAAAATTGTTAAAAACTCTGTTTATTTGTCCATCAATACTCTCACAGGAAGACACAAACAACCATTTCTAGAAATTAGAAAGGGTTAGCAAATCATTTCGGCTTAGGAAGGGAACCATAGACAATATCTTAAGTATGAAACACTCCAATGTAGAACTAGATCATTTATGCCAAATGCCAAAAGAAAAGCTAACCTGCAGGAATGGTCACATCATCAAACATTCAAATGCAAAAATGAGCAACAAAGCTGACCTGAACGCGGCACACGACTAAAGCACCTCTCTTGACAAAAAGAGGTTTCTTTTTCATAGGCTTCTTTGTTTTTGGATCAATCTGCTGCATCAGCTCAACAATCTCACATTCCTCTACAATTGCATGGATGTGCAAAACAGCCTTGTAACCAGCACAAAAAATTGCCTATGGACAATAAAGTATAATGGTTAAAAGCATACATACAAAATAATTAATGACAGAATAGACAATGAATTCTAAGTTAAGATGGCATACATTATCAAGTAACTCCAAAATCTGCAAGTGAGCAACAAACTCAGTTACAGCAGGTATTGGATTCGCTGCACATAAAGTAAAAAATTTTGGGTCATGAAGAAATACACACAAATAAACCCAAGAGATAAGAAGGCTATCTTAGTGATGCACACAACTCAATTTTGAGAAAGCATAATGTATGAAATACAACAAAAAAACAGGACATAGGAAATCTCTATCAATGGATGTTGTTCGTGAGCAGCATAATGCAACATATACAGCATGTACAAATAAGACAAGTAGAACAAAAGAAAATTCTATTACTGCAGGAAATCATTACACCAACCAAGCCATCTTGAATACAAAATATGTTAACCAGTAGGGGCAGAAAATCTTCAAGAAGCATTTTATTTCTTCGATGGAAAATCCTTCCTTTTAAGAAACATCTTCAATATCTAAAATCACTAATATGAAAACCAAAAAGAAGAATAGTAGAATTGTACCATAGAGCCAAATGATTTCTTACACTTTTTTGGCTTGCCTAAATGCTAAAATAAGGAAAAGATATCCCATGAACGAATATGGAAGTTTGTTTGCACAGTGAATCCCATGTTGGGACACTAAGACTTGAGCATCAAAAGAACCTTTTCCATATCTGTCATTAACTTTATTAACATTGGCAACTGGTCCATTACTTTTGAGTTCATAAATGACATAAATATCCACCTAGTCAAATCCCAAGCTATTGGTCCTTGAAGAAGGCATTTAGGAAGAAACAGTTAGATTTAGAGACTACTTTGAAGGCGCCTTATTCTATTGGTATTGCTCCAACTAAATATCACTAATCATGTTTGTAGGAAACTGACTAACATTTTTTCAGGCAGTTCCTCATTTTCTTAGTACAATCCATGATCAGTAATACTGTATATTACAGCATCTTAGTTTTGATTTGACATAGTCATAAATAGGACATTGATTAAAGAACAGATTATGGATGTGGAGATAACAGTTATAAACAAAACTTGGAGCCTAGATAACCACCCATCTTTTAAAAAAATTAATTCTTGATAAATGATATCATAGTAGGTAAAAGTAAAAGTAATTACATTAAAGCTCAGTGGTATTCAATAATGTTATATTTAATTCATAAGTGTATCTTTCCCTGTCTAGTCACAAAAAGTAATTGCAAGTAGCTAATCCTAACCTTCTGCAAAAAGATTAGGGAGAATGCATTACACGTCCCACCATTGTTTTCATGAAACTTAAAAAGCATTAAAGTTCATCTCAAAATACCTACCAACACTGCACAGAACAAAGCCCGACGAAACATCCTCTTCCTCAATTCCAGACACTCTAACTCGCAGGTTTTCACCAGGTCCTGCACGCCGCACTTTGTCTTCATCACAGTATATAGTAATAACTTTCACCTGTACCTGAAATAATAATGTAGTATGATAAAGTTCAATGTCCACCAAGATACCACTAAAAACAATCATACTACTAATCCAAGTACTGCAAGAATCTGAAAAAAGCACCTTGTTTGGCATGACCAGCAAACTATCACCTTCACGAATACTCCCAGATTCTATTTTGCCCATCAAAACAGTCCCCATGTCTTTAAATTTGTCAATAATAGGCAATCTACCAAAATAAGCAAACAAGTTTGGTGTATGACATTGTAAATGGCATGTACTATTATACAAAATGCAGAAGATGCATAGTAAATTGTAGATATCATCAAGAAAAAGTTTTTCTACATATTGTCAGGCATGTGTTGGAAGTAATCTGGCATAGGCAGAGATATGAAAAGTCAATTCTACCTGAAAGGGCCTTTAGGATCACGAAGTGGAACTTCAATAGCATCAAGAGCATCAAAAAGGCATGGACCGTTCCACCATGGACATACACTTTTGTCTACTCGAGTTTTCATATTTGTCCCCAAAAGACCAGATATTGGAAGAAATAGCACATCTGCAAAATTTAAATCACCCGGTTAAAACAGAAACAGAGAATAAGAAGAAAAATATTAGTAGCAAAACTCAAGAGCCCTTGTGTGCACACAAGACACTTTTCAACACACAACTTTTTCAACTTTATTTTTTCTCCCATATAAATATAAATTTATTAATAAAATTTAATAATAACTCAATCATTACCCTTATTAAAATCTAAATTTAATTTATTATACACTCACAAAACCCTATATCTTACATCCCATTAACCCTAGCTATACACAATTACATCGTCCAATCATTACATAATACTTCCTCTGTTTCAAAAAGTTTGCAACATTTCTCACTGGCACGTTTGCCTATGCATAACTTTAATTATCAATATCGTTAATTACAATAAGTAAAAAAATATATAAAGTTAATATTTTAAAAATATTCATTAAGACGAACCTAACAAGACCCCACATGACTATATTTTTCTTTAAGTATAAGTCACTAATAATAGTCAAATTAGAGTATATGAATAGTGCTAAAAGTCAAGACGTTGCGATTATAAAAAAACGGAGGAAGTACTTTATATATCCTTTATCACTATTCATTTTCTCTCCCACACAATACTTTCAAAACAAAAACAACCAAAACACCTTTATAAATTCATCCAAACACTAGCAGCATGTCCTCTCATCATTCATAATCATCACATCGTCAAAGATCACTCCTCATTACTCATCATGTCCTACCTAGAAAATTTTCATCATTTAATAAATGCCCGCTCATCTTAGAAAACATTGTTCGATCTAGAATGTTCTAAAAGTATGCATACTTCATTGAAGAGTTCATCACATGAGAAGTACATGCTTACGTCTAAAGTGAAAAATTTTATTCTCAACATCCCTTCCCCCACCCCCCACCCCCCACCCCCCAAGAAAAAAGAAAAGCAACCCAACACGCTTTAAAATGTGTCCTTGAGTGCAAGAAACAATGGGTAATAACGAAAGTAAGCTCAACAGGATCATCTCAAGTATATACTCCCTCAGTTACAATTTAAATGTCATTCCAGGACATTTCGCATTTTTTAAGAATGGCCAGAAAAGTACAAAAATAACCTTTATAATATAATTGAATGGATATTCACCTACAATCATATTTAAGGAAGTGGGCGTAAATTTGGAATGACATAGCATTTTTATATTGAGATTGACAAAATGACAATTAATTTGGAATAGAAAATATAGTCTAGAATGACATTCTTTTTGTAATCGAGGGAGTAAAAAAATTGGCCAATACTGCATCTTGTATTGTACAAACTCTAAATATGAAAGCAAAGGCAATGATGTCCCAGAGATCATAATACAGCCTCATTAAAGAAAATCATTAAAGAAAAGAACATCACAAAGACCAAAACTGGATAAATAAATATACTTCAGAGGCAAGAAATCAGAATTTGGCCAAAGTGGCCCAAAATGTTTGAAGATACATGTTTTCTGCCCAAAAACAACTGCACCTTACAGTCCAATATATGACCACTTTATATGGAGAATTATTTTTCCATGCCTACAATCCAAAGAAATGATGCAAGCCCTTTGGCGCCTCAAAACTCCACATCACCACCTTTGAAAACAATATGTAAAGGTTTAAAACACTTCCTTTTTATTCAGTTCATTTCTGACTTAATATCAAGTCAATTGGAAACAATTCTTTTAGTATGGTGGGAGAATTTCTTATAGTGGCTAATACCTAAAGGGTATGTATGGTTAATGAGTCAGGCAAGTAGCCAAGTAGTACCTCAACAGCAGACCAAAAACTACCTTAGAATACTACCCAATCCACTTAACCCAAACATTTCCCCCTAAAATTAACTGCTCTAACAAACTTGCAACCCTGGGAAGGAACATAACAGAGATCACTCAGGTTTAATGCTATTTTGTGAATTCTCATCAGATGCCCACATGCTTTAACCAAATCTAGATCCAACCACTTTAATGTTCTCTAGCAAATCTTATGAAAAAATAAAGTTGTACATCAGTGCATTAAATATGACCAAATTAATAATTGTCAGGGATTAGAATCCCAAAAAAAAGAATAAACATGAAAAATGACCTAATGTCAACTCAAATGCATATTGTGGGGACAGAACAAAGAATACATGCATCTAAAAGCATGCGTTGGCACATAAACAGAATTTTTATTTCTAATTTTGGTTGCCTGCACGAGTAACAGCCTCCAAACCTACAATTTAAAGGCCTCCATATTCTTCAATCAATAAAGGCATCTCAAAAAGATACAGTACCATGAGACAGGCATATTAACAAAATACAAGTGAAGCAATTCCATAAACATAATAAACATGCAACATTAGCACATCAATGAGATACTAAATTACCTTTTTTCACATTATAACCCGAAGACTTTAGAAATGTTACCATTTTTGACTCAATCTCATCAAATCTGCAATGTTGGGCCATCATCAAGATAACAAACCAGGCTTAAGATACTTCAGATGATAATAAAAAAGTGCAATTAGAACCTTTCTTTTGACCATTTCACCGTAGGCTCGTCCATTTTGTTCACAACCACTAGCAGCTTCGAGACTCCCAAAGTTTTTGCTAGCTGGACATGTTCACGTGTTTGTCCACCTCTCTCATAACCAGTTTCAAATTCTCCCTTCCGAGCAGAAATCACCTAGGCAAATATGTGGGAAAAAAATTGTAACACAGGGTATATATGGAATCAGTCAACATATATTAATTCTTATCTTGATAAACATCTTTTGACACATTGAAACACTACTTACTAATACACCAATATCTGCTTGAGAAGCTCCACTGATCATGTTAGGCACGTAACTTTTGTGACCCTAAAACAGCAAAAGTTATAAACTGTTAAAAGTTAGAATGAGAATTCAAAATCACAAGCAGATAACAAGCAGAGGGGGGAACTACTAGTTATAGAAAACTAAAATTTATTCAACAAACAATTACAGAAAAATAAGAAATTGATTTTAACTACAACCCACATTATATAGCCAGAATTTTATGTTTTTTCCCCGAAGGGCAAATTTCTTAATGCGCACAATTTTCAAACATTAAACAATTACAAACCCAAACTAATTTTATTATTATACTTAATAAAAAACAGAAATTGTTTCATATTTCCATTGGTAATGAAACAAGAGTAAGTTTTCCTTGAAATTATCTCCACACAAAACCAAGCACAGAATAAAAATTTTATTAGCAACAGCAACATTGGATCCCTAAAATTAACTACGGTCTCAAGGAAATGGAAAATTAAAATGTTAACACTTAAAAACACAAAATGAAGGAAGAGTTCAAGCAAACATCACATAATACTACATATTTCATTTGCTCAGTTTCTAATGCCCTTACATCAAATCATGTGTAAATGAAGGTAGATGCCCATCCCAGTGAACTGTAACGTGCAGAGCTACATGTAAAACATACATGAGAACACATATTTTCATCCTAGAACATTTAGCAAAAGCAAAAAAACACCTATTGTCAAAACAAAGTTGCACACTTCAGAGAAAAATCTCTTTCCCAACCAGGCAACCACCACAATTACCAGAGCAAAATAAGCATCAATTAGAAGTACAAACAAACAATCCAAAGAAACAGGGGAGATAGATAGATAACATAATGGAAAAATGATGGTTACCGGTGCATCCAATATAGTAAACCTGGTAGCTTCTGTTTCAAAGTGGGCTCGCCCAACTTCAACAGTTTTTCCCTACAATAGTTTAAAAATGTATATTCATTAAACTCAGAAAATTGAATTCAAAAATTCAAAATCAATTAGCTGCAGCCTGCAGTACCCAACTAAACAGATGCATACCTTGACCCTCTCTTCTTCATTTGTATCCATGATATAAGCCATGTACCTAATTTAGTAGGAAATCAGATTAACTAAAGCTCCATCACATATTGTGTGTTCAGAACAGTTACTGTCACTAACAAATAAAGCTCAGCATATGCTATGAAGACATCTCATATTTACTTACCATGTAAACAAGGAATTTTTTTTCCATAACCAAAATATCTCGTGGTTGAAAAAATTTGCAAACATGTACTCACCAACTTTCCCTACTTTTATCTTTAGCCTCTTTCTCATACTTTTGGATAGTGCGCTCATCAACTTGACCACTGAGAAATAAAGTTTGCCCTCCAATTGTGGACTTCCCAGCATCTGCAGACCATGTGAAGTACTATAAGAAACTGCAATGCATCAACTAAGAACTAAAACATTTATATTTGATTATTCTGTTTTCTTTTTTCTATTAGTTGCATTTTCAGCCCAAGGAAGAGAGATGATCAACTTTCATCTATTAGATGCAATACAGTCGGTCAAAAAGTGAAAGAATAAAAATGTATTTAGTAGTCATATCCGCATTAAACTGTTGCCTACCCCAATGGGACATAAAAGCTAGTTCAGTGGAAGTTGCCTATTTTAAATTTAGGAACACTTCCTACGTTACTCCTAGTCTCCTACCAAATTTAAATGCTCTTCTGCTTGTCAGAATACAATATTTGTTAACTATTAAGTCAATCTTCCAATGTGCCTTGGTGTTGAATTACCTATCAACGTTTAAAAGTTAAGCTCATACGGGCATATATATGTATTTACACATTAATTCACACAAAATCATCAACAAAGTCAGCAAAGACTTTACACAACAAAGAAGACCCCACGTGGTAGTGGAAAAAATAACAACCTCTGATGGGGTGTATCATGTATGTAAGAGAGAAGACCCATGCAATAATGAAGAACCGCATTGGTTGCCAACTCCACATAGATTGTGAGCTGGCATCATAAAATGATGAAAAACTGCATCAAATGAGCAGCGGCAGAGCTAAAATCAAAAGCCTTCAAATGGGTTGTGTGGAAAAGAGAAACTTCACAAAGAAGGTAAAATTGTGCAGCAACAATTGAAAGGTAAATAGATACCATTAAGTTCCAAGGTAAGTCAAATTATAAGATTAAGAGCAGAACCTAGGTTTTGATACCATGCGAAATGACAATCCACCCTAAGTTTTGATAATCCGGATTACCATTTTACATTTATTTGTATATCAATTCTCTCAACACATTGCAAAACAAGGATCTGTTGACACCATGTTTTCTATTAAGCTAGAGTGCAGGACCAGGCAATCCATAGAGAATGAAACTTTAAAGGATAGAGAAATTTCCTTACCAACATGACCAATGAATACAACATTTAAGTGCCTTTTTGTGT
>MAYD01420495.1:0-13371 GCA_001909325.1 Ruellia speciosa
AATCATTACTATCAATGAATAAGAGTGAAGTGTGTGTGACGTTGTGTGCAACTATTCAAATCACCATCATCCAGACATCATATATCAGTTTAGTTTTACAGACCCAAATCAATCAAATAGTCAATTATGCATAAGAACATAAACCAATATTACTCCCCCTTTTTGGTAAAATATCTTCCCAAAAAACAGAAGAAGGTTTGATCAATAAAAACATTCATTCTTCAACTTCTTCATCATCATCCTCTGAACTTGTTGTAAACACATAAAATTTATTGGCTAATAAAAAGGCGACACGTGTTAAATTATTTATACATTAAACATTATTTAATTATTTTGGTATTTTAATAAATTAAATGTTTAAAATAATTATTATTATTTAAATAAATATTGATGGGCCAATGGAGATATGCCACGTGGATAAAATAAAGATGCTTTTAGAAAGCAGACCCACGTGCCAAGTGGACTAATTAAATGTTGCCACATCAACCTTAATGATGTAGGTTGATGATGTAAATATTAGGGATAAGCCGGTCCATAAAAGATGAAACCCTAGAAGTCCATCCATCCTCTATAAATAGAGGAGTCATCACCCATAAATCAGAGGAGGCTGGAGGCCGGAGGCCAGAGGAGTCATCAAGAACAAAGATGCTTGAAGGAAGGGGAAAGATCAAAGATCGAAGATTGAAGTCTGAAGATTTCCACAAGAGGAAGGCACAAACACCTTCCATAAAAAGAAGGTATAAACACCTTCAACTAAGTAGAAGATCAAGAAGAAGGAAGTTCTAAAGTACTTCAAGTCTTCAAGTAAGGATCGAGACGTCTTCAATTTAAGAAAGAAGGAGGAATCAAAGTTGTAATAGAAGATTTGCAAATTTTTTAAATTTCCAAGTAAATTGTAAGACATTTTATTGTGAATAAATAAAATATTATTTGCAGTATTTTGTCTATTTTCTATTCTACACCTATGGTTGGGGCATCACTGGGGACGACCAACAGACTTTGGTAACAGAGATAATACTTGTGCAATCTTTCTCTTTTCTGTAATAGTTTATGCACCAAGCTCAATAAGCTTCTGGTTGTGTCCCGTGAGCACATCCTTAATGTATTTTACAAGGTCTTCACCGAAAAGAAGTTCATGCTTGAATTCATTGTGAAGTTCCTTCAAACTTGCTATGGGTTAATGAGGACGGATCTTTGTAACTTCCTCATTAGCAAAAGGCAACACTCCATTATGTTTAAATAACATAGTGACTAGAGCAGGATAAGGCAACTTTGTGCCTTTCTCAATGTTTCTGAGTGAAAAACTTTGCATTCTTTATAGTACAATCCAAAAATTAAGAATTTTGGGATATTTATTAATAGAAAAGATTAATTTGCCCATATCTAAGCTAACTTGAGAAGCATTTATGGTTGGTAGAATGTTTGAAAAAACACAGGCTATATAGGCAGTGGAATTTCATTGTAAGAGCCGCAAGACTAAGTGAAGATCTTCCAAACTTGAAGCATTTATCGGCTGAAATGATTTCTGCAATGTTTGTTTTGGACTCTTTCAGCAAATAGTAGGGACCATTCATTGAGTCGTTGGATGGCAATTCCAACAACACATTGATTACAGCAAGTAAAAACTCTAGTAATTCTCCTCGAATCTAAATACGTATCATCATAAGCATAACTGGATCTAAGAATTATAGATCTCTTCTTTTATCTTCTTTGCCTTCTTCTTGGTGGTTAAGAATTCTTTCTTTTCTTTAAGGTTGTAGAAGATTTCCTCAATGCTCTTAAAGGAATATCTTCTTCTACTTCTTTTTGTATGGGTTGTTGGTCTGTAGTTGGAATGCCTGACTGATCAGTTTTCTATCTCTATGGTTTCTGCAAGAGAGACTTGGACTGGATTCCCTCATGTAGTTTGATCTAGCACTTTCTCTATGTTTTCTCCTTGTGGAACATTTTCCAAAGGCATATCTAAAGAAATAAAAACATTTGTCCCATGAAAGTCGGCGATCTGTTGTTCGATTTCCTCCATTTTAGTACCTTGGTTTGATCTGGTTCTTTTGGATTTTCGATTTCTTATTCTCCAGTTTCTTTGGTTGTTGCTACAGAAGTTTCTGATGGAGGTGTGACCTTGCCAATTACAGGTGGAATGAAATCTACAGGTGAAGGTAATGAGGAAATAGGTGTTGAGGCAGCAACATGTTGTGGGGCTGATCAATTGGAACATCCGAAGGACTGATCAAATAGCTATTGCGACAGCAACATCTAGAGTTTTGTCAACCACAGGAAGAGTCCGATCTCTCCCCCTTTCTCTTGGTGAACCCTTGTTCCTTTTCGCCAATGCTAAAAACATGAGAAGATTGAAAGCATTGAAAATGAAGTTGTAAAAAACTTAGAGAACTTTGTAAGAAAGTAGAATAGAAAATGAAGTATATAATAAATGAGGTAGTTATACCTGATTTCTTATTAAAATGGAGAAGATAACCGCCCAAAAAAACTTGAATAATTTGAAGAAACCACCAACAATTAGAACTTCCACCAGAGAGTGTTTTCTTTTGCAGTTATGAGGTAGTCGTCACATCAATGTGATTGCTGTTGGTTTTTCAGATTTTCCCTCTCTTTTCAACTTCCCTGTCTTTTCGTTTTTCCTCCATTCTTGAACATCTTTTGGTAATACCCGAAAATGTTAATTCAGAACACTAATAATTATCAAAAAATTTAATTTGATACATTTTACCTCAATTTGGATAGCATAATCCAATATTTCTTCTCAGGTCTTCAAATCTTTCACCATCTAGGACTTTTGTTAAAATATCAGCAAGTTGATAAGTAGTCGGAACATGCTGCAAACTACATATTCCATATTTGACTAATTCTCTTATAAAGTGAAACCGAATGTCAATATACTTGCTCCTTCCATGTTGAACTGGATTTTTTTAGATGTTTATAGCACTAGTGTTATCACAGTAAATCTTCTCTCTTTGTGTATACCATAGTCTTCAAACATTTGCCTCATCCACATTAATTGAGCACGACAACTACCGATTACTATGTATTCTGCTTCAGCTATGGACAATGTAACTATGTTCTTCTTCTTTGAGTATCAGCTAACCAAGTTATTTCCAATGTAAAAGCATCCTTCGATTATGCTTTTTCGACCATCACAACATCCTGCCCAATTTAAGTTGGTAAAGTCAATAAGATCTAATGAAGATATCTTAGAATACCATATCTCCATATTCAAAGTGCCTTTGATATATCTCAATATTTTCTTAGCTACTTTTAGATGTGATTACTTAGGCTCTGACTGAAATCAAGCACATACACCAATACTGTATGATATATCTAGTCTGTTTGCAATGACGTAGAGTAAACTACCAATACTGATTTGATATAATTTGGGTTTAACTCTTTTCCCATTAACATCCTTTCTCAGATTCTCGTTTTGTTTGAGTGGTGTTCGAACTACCTTGCAACTTTCCACGCCAAATTTTTTGATCAAGTTCCTAGCATACTTCTGTTGACTTAGAAAAATCCCTTCTGTTGATTGCTTGACTTGGAGTGCAAAAAAGTTGTTTAACTCTACAACCATACTTATTTCGAACTCTTGGTACATAAATTTCACAAATTCATGTTTCAAAGCTTCTGAAGTGGAATCAAAAATTATATCATCGACATATAGCTGAGCGACCATCAAATGGTTGTTGGACCTCTTGATAAATAACGTTATGTCGACTGTGCCTTTAGAATAGCCTTTCTGCAATATGTAGGTGGATAGACGATCATACCAAGCTTTCAAAGCTTATTTCAATCTATATAAGGCTCTTTTAATCTTACAGACATAGTGAGGGAATCTTGTATTCTCAAACCTAATTGGTTGTGTGACATAGATTTCTTCTTTGATTCTCTCATTTAAGAAGGTCGTCTTAACGTCCATTTAGTAGGGTTTGAAATTGAAGGAACATGAAATGGACAAAAGGAGTCTGACCGCTTCAATTCTTGCTACAGGGGCAAAGGTTTCATCATAGTCAAGACTTTCAATCTAAATGTGGCCTTGAGCAACAAGTCTTACTTTATTTTGAACAATATTGTTGTTATCATCAATCTTGTTTATGAAAACCCAGTTTATACTAATGATATTGCAGTTAATAGGTGGTTCCAACAACCCCTAAACATCATTTCTCTCGAACTGGAGTAACTCATCTTGCATAACATCAATATCCAGTATTTATCTTATATGGCTTCTGTGGCATTTTTTGGTTCTATGTTGGATATGAAACAGTTCAACCCAGCTAGCTCTCGAAAATTGATCTGCTTGTTTCTTGTCAGCCTCTGACCTTGTGGATCTTCAATGATATCATCTCTTGAATGATGCGTTGTGATCCTTGATCCTTTTCTGATTGAATTATCTAAGCGTCGGTTGGTTGGTTGTTGGTTGTGAGAACAACGTTTTGACTACCATCAACATTCTGAACATCTTCTTGATTTTTGATTTCCTTGATCATTTTGATCTTGATCTTGATTCTTGGAGTTTGTGACTAATCCACTTTTTTCAACTTCAGATATAACAACTGCAGGAGGTGGAGTAGTGTCATCAAAAACAATATATATTGATAAATTCCATTACTTTTCTTGTTCTTTTGTTGTAAACTTTGATGCTCTGCTGTTGTTTGGATAATCAAGGAATACAACTTCCTCAAATATTGCATCGAAGTTGCAAAAGGATGTGCGATCATTAAGAACATAGAATTTGCATCCAAATGTGTGAAAGTCTGACACACTTGGCTTCTTTCCTCCTTCAAAATTGATAAGGTGTGTTCTTGGCGTGTGATATCAAATAAACACGATTATAAATATAAAAAGCAGTATCAATGGCTTCAGCCTAAAAGTATTTACTTACAAACTTTCCATTCATCATAGATCGAGTCATCTCTTGTAGAGTAAAATTTTTTCTCTCTACCATGCCATATTGTTGCGGTGTTTTGGGTACTGAAAATTCATGTGCAATTCTTAGGTGATTGTAATGCCGCATGAACTGCTGATTTTAAAATGCTTTGCCAAGATATGCTTTAATATGAACAACATTGGAATACTTCTCAGTTGTGAGCCTCATGCATAACTTTTCAAATACTTGAAAAGTTTCATCCTTTGATCAAAGAAAATATGTACAATTATATCGTAAAAAATCATTAATACTAACAAAAATATACTTTTTACTTGACAGACTTTAAGTCTCTGTTGATCTCATATTGTCCATATATAACAACTCTAAGCATCTGGAGGTTTGTGGTTGTCTTGACCTCTTGTGAGCAACGTGTGTCTGTTTTTTTTGCACAATCACCACAAACAAACTTAGTGGAACTTGTGAGATTTGGAAAACCTCTAACAAGTTCAATTTGGCAAATCTTGATAAGTATTTGTTGGTTGATGTGACCAAACCTTTGGTGCCATAGATTAACTTCATCATTTGTGATGAGCACTTGTTGTGAGGGTTTTTTTGAGAGCATAACAATTATTCTTGGTCCTTTTGCCTTTCATGACACATATCTGTTTATGATCAAATACCTCATATAAATCTTTAATAAAATTAATATAGAGATTATCATCACATAATTTGTTAATAGAAATTAGATTCGTGTTCAATCCTTCAACATAATAAAGTTTAGAAAGTTTAGAAATACCTTCTTCCTTTAGAGAACCAAACTCAAAATTTTTCCTATATCATAATAAAGAAGCCACTTGTCAAAGTGGTGAACACATACCTATATAACAAAATTAATATTTTAGCATCTAGGTTTCAAATTGTTTGGGGTATTTATTGATGAAAATTCTATTTTGGAAGTGTAGACAGTAGAATTAGTAAAAAAGAAAATGGGGAACTTTTATCTCTATTTTTAAAAAAACACGATAGAGTTAACTTTTTACTAAATAAATTTTAGAGTTAAATAATTAAATATATAGAATTCTACCTCGATATTTGTTGTCGTTTAATAAATATTTAAATATTTTTAATAAATTTTAAATTCGGCGGAATTGAACTACAGTTTGACTACAATTCTCCCAACTAAAATAGAGCGTAGAAGCGAAAAGGGAACCGCAAAGCAAAGGTACCGTACAATCCTCACTGGACGTCTGGATATGGCGCACCTGTCCAATTTCGCCGCCTTCCGCCGTCTTCTCTGCCGTCGCCACCGTCCGATCGCTTCAATTCCGACTCAATTTCAATCTGATGACGATGCAAATGCCTCCGTCTCTCCCAATTTCCTTTTCTTTTTGTACCCGATTTTATCCGGTAGACGGTGGCTGAGCACCAACGCCGAATGGGCGAGTCCTCCAGAGTTCGCCCGGATGAACGCGTACGATATCCTTGGGGTTTCTCAGACAAGCTCGTTCTCCGAAATCAAAGCTTCTTTTCATAAATTGGCTAAGGAAACTCATCCTGACCTAGCTCGGTCGCAAAATGATGCTTCCGAGAATTTCATTCGAATCGTCGCTGCTTATGAGGTGCTATCTTTTTTCATTTAGTCTGGCATTTAATTGATTCACTTTTTTTTCCCGTTTTTGTGCTATATTTTGAATCATGATCTTGTGTGGTTAACCGTTCCCGTTAAAACATTGCTGTCTGTGGTTCCTGATTGGCTAATCTTTGTTCCTTTAACCGTTATGTTGACGGGAAATGCAATTGGCTTGCTTTTAGCATAATGCTTGCTTACATTGAGGAGAATTACGGCATCATCCTACTATGACTGAAGAAAAGCATAATCCTGCAATCACTGAAGAAAGTTGAGGAATTTCACTAATTTTGTCTTTTGGCTAGTTTATTTAGTTAAAAAATGGTGTCTGGCTTCACGTATATGTGATTGGGACATTGAGTGGAGATGGTTACCTCCAGCATGAACTGTTCCTGTCCTGAAGAAAATATCATCCTCCTGGCTCCTGTGAAATGGCGGCACAATGAGAGTTCAATCAAGAAACTCTTTTCTAAGTAAATTTAGTAATTTATGCTTGCTCATCAGCTCGTGTTTATAATGTTAATAGGCAACACTGACAGATAGCAGGATTTAGCTGGGTACAATACAATCTTTTCAAGCATTGAAGGTCATTTGGTTACATATGCAATTCTGAATGGCTTATGGGAGTTAAAGATCTCTCTCGCTTGCATGTAGAAACCAATTAAAAATTTGTCTCTTGACTCTTCCTCTCCATAACTGAGAATATGACCACAACGTTTTTGCGCAAGCAATACAGGATTTGAACTGAAATAGCTATTAGAAGTGAAATCAATCTTTTGGATCACAATAATAATTTGCAAAGTGTAAAATTGATCTTTATTGTTCTATGTAATGAGATGCATGCTATTACTTGCTTCAGTTGAATATATTCCTGAAATAGTGAGACAAATCTCAAATACACATGACAGAAGTAGATTTGACAAGAAATTACTCGAATGATCAAAAGATTGGTTCTTGATAGCCCCATGAATTCAGCATAACATGAAAGAAAGTGAAATTTTATTGATTCAATGGCATAGAGCTCCCTACTTATAGGCTTTCACCAAACAAATTTGGAAACTTCTAAAATGAACCGAAGTCTAAACATTGTGTTTGAGTGTTGCAATAAAATAGTTTACTACTTTATGCATTACTCAAAATTTAAATTAAAACTCCTCTCTCTTACATGGTATTTTTTGGGGTGTGATGGGGTTGGTGAAAGGACTGGGACGGAAAAGGTTTCTTGGCTAAAGACATCTTTATATTTGTATATTGGATGTTTAACTAATCTATTAGCAACATAATTTCCTAGAACTTACAATGGGCTATGGGGCCCTTGACCTGTTGAAGAAAATTATTCAAATGACCAAAATATGGTGGTGGGGATGGTTCAAGTGTCTTCTCAGCTAATTTATGATTTCTTGCTTTACGCTACTTTGATTGAGTTATGCTTGCATTACCTCTGTAGTTGTCCGCAGTTGATGCATCTTGTGGAATCTCGCTAGTGTAAAAAACTTGATGTATTACAGATTCTCTCAGACTCTAGGAAAAGAGCTCAGTATGATCGCCATATTGTATATCAGAGAACCTCTACAGAGAAACATTCAAAAGGGGATAGCGTCATCTTCAACTACAACTCCTTTGGACACCCTGCCAAGGAGATTGAAGTTGTGGAATGGTTAAAATGGTACAGATATACAATAAACGACATTTTGGCTGAAAGAAGAGTGACATCTGGATCAGGGTACTTTGATGTCCTGGAAAGAGATTTTTATTCAGCCCTGCATGCAGCATATTATGGACCTGAGATTGAGGCATTGGACCTGCTTCCAAATTGTTTTGAAGCTGAGGAAAGGTCAATGCATACTACATCAGAGGTGCTTCACTTGGTTTCTGGTCGAGAACTCTTTGGGATGGTATACTTGGTTGACAAGTACCGTGAACTATCTCATGCACATTCTGAAAATGAAAAACTGACATCTTCTGCTTTGGGTTTGGTTGGATCTGCTGATAATCAATCTTCTGAAGAGAGAGATTTCCAGTCTTTGCGTACTGATTATCGATCCTCTGATGGATATAAAGATCTAGTATTACACTTGTGTGGGAGAGTTGTTGCTGTGGCAACGAGAGTTCCACCTAAAAATCTTTATTCCACTGAGGATGGGGATTCCGAAGACCAAATATGTGTTTATCTTACTTCAGGGGAAGATCAATTGCATACAAGTCACGTGCATTCAGGAGAAATGTCTACAAATTCCTCTGTTGGATCCAGAGTTCCTCTGGGAGTTATAAAAGGTTTAGGAACTACTTCTGAAGAAGGCACTTGCTATGTGTATGATAATGCTGGCATGAAGACGCACTTGATTCTTAAGCACAGAACATTGCTGGTGTGTTCAACCTTATCTTTCCATCCTCCCTGACCCCCACAACCTAATCACATGTCACAAAACAGAAAATGACCAAGAAAATTTCAATTCTGTTCCATCAAGATCCACATTAATTTTATAAATGCTGAATGCCAGGGGTGTTGGAGAAATGAATGAAGCTACAATTGTATATATGGTGTTTGGTATTCTCCATCTCCCTTTTTCACTGTGGAAGGAGGTTTTGGTTTAGGAATTTTAAAATCACTGAATCGCAGTTATATTGTTATCCTTAACTACACATATCAAAATTCACAACCTGTTCACACATCTTGTAATTACTTGTCGATGTATCAGGATATGTCCCTTTACATAGAATTCGGGCTCTGTTAGGGTTTTGAATTTGTTCTGTGCTTTCCATCGCATCTAATTTCCTTGCATGCCTTTTCCCATGAGTGATCATGTGGTGAATTCTAATTTTTATCTCTTCTTTTGTCCTATAAAAAAAAAAAAAACTTTGTTTCAAGGGAAAATCTCGACACATATAAACATAGTAGTGACTTGTTTTTTGTTCTCTATCTGTTATTAGCCACAGAACAAGTACTTATAAGTGGGATTCTGCCACGTATATGTATACTCTTCAAATTCTTGAATTTACACTTGATTATTTCAGGTGAAACACTTGCATTGGTTTCGAGTTGGAGAGAAATTTTCGGTGTGCGAGTGCAGATGTACTCGAGCTCGCTTGCCACCAAGCAAGTAAGGAACAAATCTATGCTTGACAGCTTGAGATTTCTTTGATAATAATTTCTGAATTTACCTTTTCTCTTATGACTTAAAATGTTTATGTTTGTCCAACTTGAATTCTTATATCTTCTTTTCATGAATGCTTTTGGATTTTTCTTATACAGATATTGGTTGTTTGAGCCTCGCAGCGCAATGCATGACATTGGAGGATGGTACATCGAGACCTTTGGAAGAGATAGTAAAGGAAAGACAGTTCCAGGCCGGAGATTCTGGGATGGTTTGGATACAGATGAATATTTTGAGTAAGTAACTTATTGATGCATAAATTCATGAAACTGTTCTTTGAGCTATATTCTTTTCCTTGGTCAAGTGAAAATGGCATACATACACTAGAATCTTTAAAGTTTGTAAGCCCTGTTCTTTAGATCTGCATAGTGGCTGCCAATTTGCTCTCCTTTTGGATTTTATCCAAATGTCATCTGCAGGAGGCTTCATCCAGCAATGTACTTACTTGCTCTGGCCTACCGCACTTTAGATATTGAAGATATGAGACGAAGAAGAATAACAATTAAGGACAGAGTCGAGGCAAAGATGTCCAAGATATTCAGTTGGTGCAAGAAAAGCATATAATGCATGAACGAATTAATGTCTTGCCTGGTAATACCTACTGCATGCTCTCACTGCTATAAAACTGGCGACACAGGAATGGTGTGTAATTAGGAGGATCAGCACTACTGAGCATAGCAGCAGCACCAATAATCTGAAATGTAAGAAAGAAGTGAGCACATATCCGTTCGCTGTTTTTTGAAAATAGTTTTTGAAGAGCCTTATGAATTGCTAGTTTCCTAAAAATGAAAGGTAAGTTTAGCAAAGGTACTGCAGCTGGTACGCTGAACGAAAGCGTGGAGGTCCATGGCTGTACCAGATAGGCAAAGGAGGCAATAAATAGGGAAAGAACAACTGGGCACTTGGAGGATTTTCAGAATGGATATCCTAAGAAGCAACAGCCTGCCTTTTCTGTGGTACTCCTATATGTTCATGCTTTATGTTGTGTGTTTTTTGCTACCCATGAACTCCTGTGAATATATATAATCATAGTGTGATTTTAGTCAATTATCTAGGAGTATTATTTATTAAACAAGATGGACATTAATTTTTGAAATATATCACATAATGTTGGAACAAACTTTTGTCATACAATAGTAGTTTGCAACAAAAGAAAATTGTGAAGTGTAGCATTTGGTGGGGGTCTTTTTAAAGAGCTGCTGCTTACTAGTTACTCCTGTTGGTTAAATTTAGGGAAGCTTGGCTCGATAAGGCTTAACTGTGTCTTGTTAAGAAAATTCTACTCCATGTTTGTCGTTGCAAATTTGCAATGATACTTTTTTCGTCCCTCTAGTTACTAGTTACTCCTGTTGGTTAAATTTGTATGTCGGTCAACTTTTTTTTCCTGCCACTTATGAAGTATATTTTTCTGAACTTTCCCATATCCACTAGTAAAACGTCTGAGTTGCAGCGGGCACTAAATGGACTTTTTGCAGCGAACAGAATCCGGTTCTATTAGAGGCGATTCATTTGCCTAATTACAGTTGCACCGAACAGCAGCCGGTTCTATTGGAAAACCAATTGATGCGGGCGGTCAGAAGAGGCCGCATCTATTACCTTATCAAATGAAGCGTGTTACAATGTGCAGCATTGAATGTAGGTAGTAATTGCACCGGAAAATAGGAGTGAGCCTGCATCAATAGGTTCTTTTGCAATGGAGGACAAGGGCAGTCGGCATCTACTGGTCTGTTTTTGCACCTGAGGACACAATGAGCCCGCATTTACAAGTGTGACTCTGCATGTTTTTCTGCACACTTGCTGCATATATATATTTTCCTGCACCTGCACCAGAAGCAACAAATATGAATCTGCTACACTAACAATTCAATCAGCAAAGTAATAAAACACCATACACTTCATTCTTGAGAAGAAAAGTACAAGTTAAATATAATCAAGCAATCTACACCACCTGCTACAACAAGCAACTAAGACAATACAATTAATTCATTCTTCACAATTAGAAATTTACAAAGAACTTATAATCAGCCTCGACCTACAACTGATAATTAATGAGCATACAGTATATGAAATACAGTAAATCAAATGCAATCTACCACAGGTAATGAACTTATAATAATCAAACTACAGCTCATAATATAAAGAACAGCGTACACGTACCATATCAATTTAATGCATAACCAAACGGTATACGAATCCCTGCATTATCCAGTATGTGCATTTACACCAAGATAATGCCATTAACTTACGAACAATCAGAAACCATAAATTGGCTGTAGAGACAAGTCTTTGTCAAATGATAAGACAACCAACTTCATAATTCTATCCACCTGAAAATTGAACTTGACATGATTAGCTAAAATTATGAGCTGAATAGACTTCATTAAGCTTCTTTAACAATTTCAATCCGCTGTATATATACAAGATAACAGGCAAGGGGGAAAATTAAATGAGGGATTGGCTCAAATCATTCAATTCATCAACAGGCATGGGGGAAAATTATACAAGATAACAGGCAAGGGGGAAAATTAAATGAGGGATTGGCTCAGATCATTCAATTCATCAACAGGCATGGGGGAAAATTTGCCACGCAATGGCTGCATACACCGGTTGCCAACTCATCATAGGCCTTCCGGGTCGCCAAGCCAATATAAGGGTCGAATGTTCCCCGGTCGATTCACCAGCCCAATCAAGGGCCAGAATTCTAGATTTCGATCATCATAGCCTGGCTCATCACTTAGGTTTCAAAGCAACCGTACAATATAATTCATAACAAGATCAATTCAATTAATAGACATGTAACAGCTTAATGTTCCCACATATTTCACAGAAATTTATAATTTGTGCTAGTCATAATTATAATAGTAGCAACAAAGAATCAGTTAATTAACAGGCTGTCTTCAGATTCCCTCTGTTCAATTCGTTACACCTGCACCTGTAGCCAAAAATATCTATGTCAGGATTTAACATGCGTATGTGAAATGAAGGATACCCAAATAATTAATTACCAACTATTAAAAGATGAAGGCTCTAATATTGCAATGTATTTGTAGATGTTTGAATACCTTATCAACATATAATACATGACAAATTAAACAGACGATTAGCCCGCTACCTAACACGTACATAAAATTAAAGCTCCATCAAAGGTCCTTGTTATCATTGACCGATTAGTGGATTATTATCATCGTCCTACCCGTTTTCAAATTTAAGGATACTAAGTATACTGTTAGACAAACACATTATGAGGTTTACGTAGATAAGGTATCTATCTATGTATGTCAAACTAGGCATTTCTGGTTCAAGCTCGAACCCCTTAAGGGTATAGGAATATTGAGGACAACATAATAGATTAGATAAACAAAATAAATTAAGTTAAACTGAAGTAAAGTCAAAAAATGGGTGTAGAAAAAATGGCCACAATTCCATGGCAGTGAATAACAAAAAAATTCAATAGAGTTCAGATTCTAGGCTATATATTTTGCTCTTACACCGATTGGCTAATTCAAGGCCACCCTACGCATTCATTACAGTATGTGCTCAAATGGCCAGCTGTTTGATAGAGATGTAAATACGATACTATTATACTAACAATTATGAAATTATAAAATGATCAAAGAAAAAACAAGTGGGAATAGAAAGGGCAGCAGTCACATTGTATTTGTGGCCTTATGTTTGTACTATGTTATAATAGGTGTGTTACTCATTAGAAATAT
>MAYD01420879.1:0-12008 GCA_001909325.1 Ruellia speciosa
AAAAATGAAAAACTGATCAATTGATCAACAAATGAAAAAAAATGACTCAAGACTAAAAAAATGAAATCATGCGGAAATTGATTAAAATTGATCATGCCCCAAATCCTAATGTCAATTAAGATGCGGAAAAAGAGCAAAGTGAAAATTAAAATTAAGAAGTTAAAGATAAATCCCCAAAAGAAAGATACCATTAATGCATGATATGGTTATGAAATGAAAATGCGTGAATGATGTGAGATGAAATTAATAGAATGAATGAAACGCGGAAATGGATTGAATCGGGTAATGAAATAGAATGAATTGGAAATGCGGTAATGCATTTCCGCATTATTGAAAGAGTGCGTAAATGGTATAGAATGCATAAAGGGTGAAATAACGCGGAAACGAATAAAATGATTGAAAATAATGCGGAAACGGAATCATGCGTTAATTGAGAGACTCAAACTAAGAATCTAGCACAACTAATTCTGATTTTCAATTAAGTCCAATTAATTGATTTATGTGACCTCAGCAATGCAATTCAACATGTCAATTAAGTCATACATCAGCAAGAATGCGGAAATGAATGAAATTGGAGATGTAATGGTGACTTAATAATGCGGAAATGAACTAAAAATGCGTAAAATGAGTTAAAGAAATGCGGAAACGCGGAAATTGAACTGAAAAACGCGGAAATGATGCAATGATACGGAAATCATGCAATGTGTAATTAATTGATCGTGTGAATCTGCAGCAACAAATGCGAATCTATGCTTAAACAGCAAAACATACTATAATCAACTAAAACACACAATCTAATGCTAACTAAGCAAATTAGTGAAAAACAACCACAAATCTAATCTGACTGCAAAACATGCCGAATCACTGGAAATTAATTTGGAACTTCAATCGGTGGATGATGAACATGCAATTAACAACCTAGAACACCTAAACATGCTGGAAAACAAAAATTAAGCGGATTCTCATATTGAATCCGATCAAACACTCTAAATTGCAACAAAAATTAAGAACATGCAGAAGAACACTATGAATTCGAAATTGAAAATCTAAGAACAGAATCACATAACTGCAACTAAAATACTAGAATTGAATCTATAATAACTACTCGAACAACAACATAATCATCAAATTGAGAATCAATCCACCAATTTTCATTTCCAGAATCAAAATTCAGAGCAATTCAATCATGAACTAAACCATCTACAAATGTAAAACAAACAGAATAGCAATCTAATCTAACAATGATCGATCAATCACCACTGGAATTCGAACTTCCAACCTAAACATGCAATCTAATGATCAAATTCAGAATCACAGACTCGATCAATCAAAGGTTCTAAGGTTCAATCTAATACAAAAATATCATCTAATAACTAATCTACTGCCAAATTAAATCAATTAATCCAAGGTAAAATCTAAAATCTAAACTACCTACTTATAGAGAACCGACGAAGATGCAACACCCCGATTTCCATAATCAGAAAACGTTACCGCCACACCTAACTTAAACTGAGATTCTACACCTAATCCCAACTTAAGCTCGATGCTCAGGCTCCTTAATTATCTCATCCTATCAGAGTTGCGGGATGTTTATGAAGCAAAGTCCCCTTCGATCTCCGCCATCATACCCGGAATAAACACATAAAGCAGAATAATATCATAATCGATGTTATTACAACCCAAAAGTAATGTATTGTCCCACGCCGGGACTCGGCTATTTAGATACAAGCCGATTCAAAATGAATTACAGGGTTTCGACAGAAACGGAAATTAAAATCCTGCAACCAAATATGAGGTTAGCACAGACAGTAATAATAAGTGGTTCTCTCGGCCTAACAAAAAGAAACCCGTCGAGTAGTAACTCGAACCCCTATCACTGAGCTGGAGGTATGTCCTCCTGCCCTTCAGAACCTACGATGCATAAAACAACATCCTTAGTCGCGAGACTAAGTATGAAACATCCACCAACAAGTTAAGCATAAATGAGTGAATATGCATCCGAGTTGGTAACACCTCCATACGTGAAACCCAACTGGTTGATCAAGATAAGTGATGCACTAGTTAACCGTGAAAGAATGCTATATGAATGCACGAGTTAAAACAGAATAAACATCAGCTTAAAATCATGATTTAAACTCATGCAACAAGCAACACCCTGAACTATCTGGCGAGCTCAAAAGTGCCATGTGTGGCCTGTATGGAACTGCTAGCCATGACTCCACACATGGTTAGTTACTAAGCCCTCAACTCAACTTGCGGTACAACCCAGGACTCCAATGGTCGTGTGCTTAGCACCCAACGGGTGGCACAACGTTGAGAAGACCCCACCTAGCGTACTCCACAAGTCTGGGAACTTAGTAACTGAAAAGAGTGGTCTGGATAGTCAGGAACCCCACTTAGTACCTGATTTCTCCTAAAAATCCAACCAAGATAAACAACAGTCCTGCACGGATGGAATCACCCACTCGACGTAACAGTCCAGTGGCGATCCCAGTATAAGCCATGAGAGGAACTATAGTGCGTGCTCCGATCGTATCGATAGATACGTGAAACTGCTAGTACACATCTCAAAGGTAGGAAAAGGTCGAGGTCTCAACACTTTTCCATCCATCTATCCTTAAATTACCAGTAAACCTCAGTATAAGGGCGCTACCCCTCTGAGTAAGATAGAATAAAAGTTGGGAACTATATTCCCTAGTGGTCCAAGCTAATGAGGATACGCCCCAAAAGCTATAAAGAAATAATGCCCACTCTTTGTTCTGGTTTATGTAATTACGTATTTTAATACGATACATTAGGTAATTCGTTAACCGTATAGTTCATCTGAATCTTTGCCATGCCTAAACCGATGCAAGGATATAATAAATCACTTGACCGCATTTAGTAGGCTTAGTGTCTTACAGATATTTCCATTTCATGCAGGGTTAATTATGCATATGACATCCACAATCACATAATCAACAAACAAGAAATTACTCAGATCAACAATCATATTTCCACAACGGGAAATAAGTAAATCCACTAGCATGAAAGGAAAATATATAAATAAATAAATAAATATCGCAATAAATAATCTATTTAAAAGCAATATTTTAATTATTACCCGGCCGAATAATACTCGGCACTTTCGAAATTAATTCGGGTCTTATGGGTGCCCAGGTAGTGTTCATACCTTTATCAACAGTCTTGATAATTGATACAGCAAAAGAAAACACGCGCTTCTATTTGCCGCTATCGATTGGGTCACCTACAAGGTGAATAAACCTAATTAATTATCCTTCCAATTAGTCTTAAAAGACTTAGATAATTTATAAATTGTCTAGGATAATTAAATAAAAATCAAGACATTCCAACTAGATCAATGTCTTAATCCATCCCAAATCCTCGAGATCTAATAACCCGAATTCAGATATCTGACATCTGTCACTGTCGTACTGACCACTGATACCCTGACTCAGAATAACTGACATCCGTATTCTTGAATCATTTATCCAACACAAAATGCCTTTAATTTATTTGTTACCTTACAATTAAATTAAAATAATAATCCCTTTAGGTTATTATTATTCTAATTGATTGCCAAATCTTGTTGTTTGACTGCTCAGAGGTTTCAAGTGTAGTATCTGCAATTGAGAACAGTTGTCCATACCTCTCATCATCGTAGGAAACATTTAATTAATTAATTTAATTAATTAATGTCTCATTATTCTAAATCCAATCAATTAAATTAATTAATTAGGATTAAGTCTTGTAAACCAAAGCCCACTGCCGTCTGAATTTCTGAACTGAGCCCAAACAATTAATTATTTCAGGCTCAAGCCCGATTGCCCATACTGTCTCTGAATCTATCTTAATTAAATTAACAGGTCCCAAGCCCGCTTGGATTTAAGTCCATATCCTAATGAGCCGGCCCAGGGCCATGGCCCATCATCCCAATTTAGATGCAGCCCAATACCTCAATTAATTCTCGGCCCAGAACAACAAGCCCACAACACTTTACCAATTCTGCCAAATGGATCAAACGGAGGAAGGATGAAGAACAGGTGAAAAACATCATCAATCTGCCACACACCAAGACCAAACTGGAACAAAAAATTTGACCAAAAATCGGGGGATGACCTCAGACCGATCTCGGTCTTTAACATCATCGGCCAATTCCCCAACCAATTTAATGTCTCCGATCCCAAAAATCAATCCAAAAGGTTGAAATGGGGGAAACAAGAAATTGGAAACACAACAACAAGAACATACTGGCAGCAACAAAACGATCACCACTTTCGGTATTCTTTTTGGCTACCAAACCCAAAATGAAATTGGGGGCAACACAAAATCAACCGAACCTCAAGCCCTCGGATTTAGATCCTTCATCGGGCAATTGAATCAAAATCCAAACACCAAACCTCAGCTGAACCGAGACAACCCAGGGACTGAAACCCAAACTGGAAAATCAAAGGGACCCCAAACTGAACATCCAAAACTTAAACCCTCAGATCTAAACATCGATCATCATAGGAATCCCCTTGACAACACCAACAACCAACATCAAACTGGAAAAGAAACTGAGATCGAACCCAGAACCAAACTGGAATCAAACAGAAACCAAACCGGACCACATCGAACATCCCACTACACGAAAACCTCAGATTCAACTTGAATCATCATCAGGTTCTTAATACTAACATCAATTTCACCAAGGACCCCAAATCGAAAAACTAGGATTTAGGATTATACCTTCGGCCGAGAGATGAACAACACAATCGAGCAAGACAACTGCGCCAACCGTGAAATTGAGAAGGGGGTTGCTTAAATACCCAAGCCTCCAAACCCTTAGTCGTAAAAGAAATTCACGACCAGATCGTAAATTTTATGACTTCAGCCAAGAAATTCACGATAGAATAACAGAACAAGCGAAGGGAAAATAAAACCAAAACATCGTCTGTTTGCTTCTTGGTTTCTTAATTCAATTAAGGTTGAGGAAATTGCAAGTTGGACCCTCAACCCTTCCATGAAATTCGATCCAGTCCCCAAGACTCTTCCCCCTTCCAGATCTGCCCCAATGCTTTCTAATTTCTATTTTGGCCCCCAAAGTCTATAAAATTCCTTTTTGGCCCCACTCCTCTATTAGTATTAAATTTTATTCCCCTTATGGAAATAAAATAAATACTCTCTTGTTTTTATTTTCCGCATCTGGTAAATTAATTATTTCCATATAATTAATTCGCGAAAATTTTTTATTCATTTTTGGGCACTTTATGTCCGAATAAAATTCTGAAATTCGGTACAGTAACACCAGGTGTTACGGAAGAACGCTAGCTCATGAATTTGCTCTCAATGAACTCTGAATGCGTGACTAACTGCATAACTCTAATTTTGGAACTGTCTCTCTCAAATCGTGGAACCAACTTTCTAACCCCGAACTCAGCTGAAGATGCCTCTGTTTATAAATTCCAAAGTCTTCAATTTTGCATGTAAGTCCTTGATCTTGTGCACAATTCTTCAATTTAGCCCTTCCTCGCATGACCTGCATAATTCAAGATGCCAAACAGAACGTGTATGTGTGATACAAGATGCGGAAATATTGTTCCATGTGAAAGAATGCGTAAATGCCCTAATTGCCTTCTTGATTAATGCAGAAATTAAATATTTTAAACCAACTTCCGCATTTCCACACTTTTCTTAAAATGATGAAAATACGAAAACGCGCATAAACGCGGAAATGCGCTTTTAATGTCAAAAATGCGGAAATGCTTGATGCAGAGTCAAACCTGGCTCTCTCTCAATACCACATTCCGTGCTTTTAGAAAACGCGTAAATGCTTAAATAACGCGTAAAACGCATAAATTCATGCAAAAATGCGTAAAATTATATGAAAACGTGGAAATGGCTAGAATTCTGACTCAAGTTCAGATGTTGCATGGAAATGTGCATTATGACTCAGTATGCAATGGAATCTTCTATATGCACTCACACACTGGATTCATTTATTCAAAAATGAGAAATGAAATATTAATTCCTTATTCAAAACTATCACAATAAATATGAAAAATCGAGGTATTTTCTGAATGTGGACCAATAACAATTCGCGATTTTGTACCAGTCAACACTTAGACTAAAATTACTCAATTTCCTTATTGGAAAGCGGTAAAAGCTATCAAATGTGAGGTAAATTAGCCAAAATTGGCCGTAAAATAAACGATAAATGATGGTTAAAATGACCAGCATCAAACACTGATCCCGCAAAGCTCCTACCTTGTACACCAGAATAGGACTTATTAATTATTCATTCCAAATAGCCTTTACAAGACTAAGGATAATTTAACTTAATAGGGGTTTTCAACAATTAGGGTGTAACCCCTATTTAAGTTCGTTGATTGTTTCCTATTTAATTGTCCTTCCAACAATTAAATATTTTAATAACGTCCAAGTTATTAAATGTTCAATAATTTCTATTTTATTGAACTGCTCAGATGTATCAAGTGTAGCATCAATAGCACTTGTTCAAACCTCTATCGTGATCGT
The DNA here is from genome assembly GCA_001909325.1 of Ruellia speciosa. Lineage (NCBI taxonomy): Eukaryota > Viridiplantae > Streptophyta > Magnoliopsida > Lamiales > Acanthaceae > Ruellia > Ruellia speciosa. The sequence goes on from MAYD01420879.1 coordinate 6,520, forward strand.
AGGAAGCAAGTTAATTAATTATATGTCTTATTAGGTCCAACAAGGTCCAAGAGTCCATGTCCAAACGACAAGCCCACTGTCGTCTGTTCTGAATTCTGAATCCATACCAATTAATTAATTGATCCAGCCTAAAAACAACCAAGCCCAGTCCATATCTCATTAAGTCCAATGGAGGTATTGGGCCATGGCCAAAGGCCGGCCCAATACCATCAAATTCAAACATCAGCCACATCCCAAAGCCACCAAATAGCCAATTTCCATTACTCAATATCTAAATTAGATCAAACAAAACAACCCCAAGAACACTGATGAAGAAAATGAAGAACGTGAAGAACATATGAAGAACATCAACACTGCCCAGAACCAACCCAAAATGTCCCAACACCAACAATGCCCAAACAGCTCAATTTTGCTCAAATTTGGGTGTCTCATATTGTTTTCGAACCCTTATCATCACCGACAATCTCAATTGTTAAATTTTCTTTTCCAAACCCCAAAATCAAAGTCAAACTTGAAAGGGGAAAATTGAAAATTCAACATACAACAACACCAAACTGGAATCGGACCACAACCCCAACATCCTAATTGAAACTGAAACTGAAGCAAAACAGAGCACCGAACTATACAACAACAACATCCTCAATTTTTAGTCTCCAAACGCAACAAAGTGGGGGAAACATAAAATTGAATCCAACAACACCAAAGCCCTCGGACAATACCTTATAGGGCAAGACAACACAACCCATCATCAGACTCCTCTTAGAATCATCATAGGATGCCTCAAAAATCCCCAAATCCGACACCAAAAGCCCCCCAAAAACCACAAAATCCTCAAAATGGAAATTAGGGTTAGGAATTCACCTTCAATTCGGAAGAGGAAAAATCCACAGTCAGTCACGGCAACAAAGTGGGGAAACATAACTAGTCTCCAAACCCACAACTCTTTAAATAGGGTTTCAAATCGGACCACCACCACCAAGAGTTTATACTTTGAGTTTTAACTTCGAGTTTCAAGGATTAAACCAAGACCCAAATCGTAAAATGTTCAAATCCTCGAAGTATTAACTGTAACTTCCCAAACCCACTGCCTTCACAACACAACCCACAGATCTGAAACAAACGGCCCCCAAATCGAGTATTAAACTTCGAGAATTATAACTTCAAGTTGTAAGAATTAAACTTACACTTGAATGTTAAAACAATACTCGAAAATTAAACTTAAACTTCAAGGGGAGAAAAAATGGTGAAGTTTGAAACAGCGAGCGAGAGAGAGATGGGGAGAGTTTGCAATTCGAGTATAAGTTAGAGATGGGAAACTCAAAGGACAATACTAGTCTATCCACAGTCGACTGCCTCACCAAATGGGAAGGCAAGACTTCTCATTTCCCTTACTCAACAGCCCTAACGGGCCTTTATTAAGAATGGGCCTGCCTGGATTGCTGCTACTGTTGTTGTTGGGCCTGCCCATGGCCCAACAACCCTTTCTCTCTTTAATTGGGCTCCAAACCACCTCGGACCAATTTTCTTGTGTCCAATAAATTAATTCGGGTTCTCCTCTACCCAAAAATAATTTTTTTATCTCGAACTGAAATTGTGATTTATTTATTTAATAAATTTCTCTTCAAGAAATAAAGTAAAGAATAGCGTGGAATTAATCTCTATATATTTTTAGGGAACAAATTTTGGATTCTAATTCCCACAAAAAATTTCTTCAATCCCTTAAAAATATAATTAGTTCCCCAATTTATTAGATCTTCAACCCTCACGAATTAATTTGGGCAAAAATGACCATTTTCACCACTTGGCCATTTATTTCAATTTCTTTTGAAATAATCCACACGGGTCCCACTGAAGTTGAACTTCATCAAATCACATCGATTTCCATTTTTCGCGCTTCAAAAATTAATTATTTCCTTATAATTAATTCACAATATTTTTTTACACATTTTCAGGTACTTTTAATCCGATTAAATTCCGAATTTTCCTGAACCGTAACACCGGGTGTCACATACGACAAGCCAAAGACAATTAGGTCTATTATGATGGTGTTAAAGGTAAAATTTCAGATTATGGTTCCATATATGAAGGAGTATTGCTAAACTCTATTAGGTCTATTATGTTGAAGGTTTAAATATAAATTTGATTTCTATTAGTCAACTATGTGGTGATAATCTTTATGTTCATTTTATTAAAAACTTGTGTGAGGTATTTGCTAATAAATAAGAATGTATCATGTAAGGCACAAGGACAATGAACAATTCTTATGTTCTCAAGAAGTCCTCACAACAAGCTCTCATCACAAATGATGAATAATTCAATTTGTGGCATAAAAGACTTAGTCATGTCAACCACCAACCACTTATCAAGATAAGCACGATTGAAGCAGTTAGAGAATTGCCAAATCATTCAAATGCTACCAAGATAATTTGTGGTGATTGTGCTAAAGGAAACCACATATGCATTGTTTATGAGAAGTCAAAACAACAAAAAACCACCAATTGCCTAGAGTTTCTACATATGGACCTCATAGGACCAAATGAAACAGAAAGTATAGAAGGTAAAAACTATATTTTTGTACGGATTGATGATTTTTCACGATATACTTAGACAGATTTTCTCAAAATAAAGGATGAAATATTTCAAGCATTTGAGAAATTGTGCACAAGATTGATGTAATATACCCTGAAATTTCCATTTGAATATTTTATGTGTTTTCAATAAGTTGGGCTTCGTAGAATTTATTGGGAGTTATTTAATTTGGAGTGGGCCGAATTAGTTTTTCCACTTATTTTTCCTTTCCTAGGCTATTGCTAGGCCCATTTCCAGTTCACACGATCCCTGTGTGGTTCCTGACAACTGCGGTAGGACTGCAGAGGCCCATTTACGACCCCGTCCAGTGAGCCGTGGTCCGTGGCGACCGCTGGCTGGACCACGGAGCCGATTCTTCGCGTTTAAGAACTTCTAAAATTAGTCATTCTCATCCTTTTACCATTTTTTAGGTCTGGGAGTCCGAATTTGAGGTCCTTGTTTCCATTTGAGGTTTGGAAATCGGGAAGAGGGAGGTGGATCTTGAGAAGAAGATTTGAGAAGTTATCTTTAAGACAAGATTTCAACTTGTTCTAATCTGAATTTGTCTCTGTTGTCAAAAGGTGATAAGTTCATCTTGTTTCCCAGTTCATTTTAGAGCCAAGAATTTTTGGATTTGGTTTAGTTTTGACTGAGTTATACTTCCTTCAAACTAACTGTCACAATTTAGAGCAGTTGTTTTGTGGACTAGATTTCGAAGTCTTAAAGACCTCTTTTGTCAATGATTCTTTAGGTAAATTGTAGTATGCTATGTCTAGTTTTCATAGCACTTAACCATTCATAATTCCAATTTGTATTAAATCGTGTCGAGCTTTTTTAAGTTGGCTGGTCAAGATTGCAAACTAGGATTTTCTCCCATTTGTCTAATTTTTCTGAACTACTTAAACACCAGGCAAAAGGTTATTTTCTATATGGTTGTATTCTATGCATTGCGATCTACACGTTGGAATTTTTGGAAAATTTTAGGGTGTTGTTTAAAAGCCCGCGGTTTGAGCAGCATTTGGCACTGGACCGTGGCTAAACCACAAGACCTGTAATGGTCCAAGCTCGATTGGGAGTTCACGGGTCCTCCAGGACCGTGCGAGCACCGTAGGCGTGCGGTTGGGGCCGCGCGCCCACGGGAGCTGTTAGGCAGGGTTTGTTTATTTATTGTTTAATTAGTTAGTAATTTACTTGTTACGTTAAGGTATATTGTAACTATTAAGTTTGCCTGTTTAATATCTTCATGCGTGATTTTTATTATCTAGTGGACAAAATGTTACAATCATCTAACTGGGAAAGTAGTTTAGAACTTCTGAATTGTTTATCGGACAAACTTTGACTTGGTTATTATTATTATTATTATTATTATTATTATTATTATTCTCACTGAGAGATGTGCTGTCTGCGGGTGTGCATGGGTGGGTGTATATTTTGAAATAAAAGCTTCTTAAGGAATTTATCCAATATTGCAAAAGGGGTGTGTTTGTGTGTATGTGTGGTTTTGTGAAAGGCCCCGGTTGGGCACTTGTGTAAGTTGTGGAGGAGTGTGATGTGTGATTGAGGCCACGGCAGGTTGGTGATAATTGGTGGCTTGTGTCTGCTGATATTGGTAACAGCCTCGATTGGGTAGTGTGTGTTGATGATTTCTAAAAGGCCCAAGTTGGGCACTTGTGTCAGTTGTGGAGGAGTGTGATGTGTGATTGACGCCACGACAGGTTGGTGATAATTGGTGGCTTGTGTCTGTTGAGCCACGACAGGTTGTGATAAACGATGGTTGTGCTTACGCATGTGGAATGTATGTATTGACTTTGTGTGTACATGTTGTGTAAACCAGCGGGTGGAGACCCATAGCTGTTCTGAACTGATTGACAAGTCCAGGGATTTTGTGAATCGATGGGTGGAGATCCGTAATCGTACCAAGCTAGCTGACGAGTACGGCAGGATGTGCACTAGGAATCTTCTGTGTTGCATTTAAGATAGATAGATATATGTTATGACTCATGCATCACACATATACATATTTAATGACTGTTAATGGAACACTTGGTATGAGCTGGGTGAGTTGATTAACAATCATGCTTTACTTATATCTCTATTATTACTTCCATGACAGGTGATTTGAGTATCTGTTTCTATATTCTGTTATTGTCCAACTTGAAGTTTGTCTTGAAAAACACATTTGGATGTTGCACGTTGAGAAGATGTCATCATTGACTTGAAGATTCATTGAAGAGATGCACAACATAGGCATCCATTTAACAATTGACTTGAAGGTTGAGGCAGAAATGATCAACTCAAAGATATAGTCATGTTGATGGGTTTCGTGGTGGTGCTATGAAGATTAACGCGCCATGTATTCGTTTACCAAATTTTTCGGTGAGGATGCCTGTCATAACTTAGAATGTCGGGATCCTTACATCCTCACATTTAATTATGTTCGTCCCTTGAACAGGCAAAAATTAAGTTTGCAAAACTTAGCTGAAATAGAGTTTATTTTATGGCCTCAGAATGAGATGATTATTGACACTTCAATTGTTCAATGACCCTTGATTCGAAACTCAATTACGCATTAATGTTCAGAGCAAAAGTGACTTCCATGCGTTGTAGATATTTTAAGCAGTTACTAAAATTAGATTGAAGAACGAATCAATTGGTAGCATTTCGAACGTTCTCAGGTGTTTACACTTCTATTTATAGTGCCTCTCGTATTTAGTAAATGCGGAAAGAACCCTCAGCCACTCAAAGTTTTGGTAATTTCACTCAGCATGCACTATATAATCAGGCTCTATCGGACTTGGAAAAGCATCCCATCTCCACCATTTGCAATGTCTTTCAGATTCAAGATCATGAGGTCTTTTAATTTGGTTGTTACAGGGCCAGGGTTTACCAATTTTGGTATGGAAGGTATTGGAAAAGTTAAC
>MAYD01421803.1:0-13191 GCA_001909325.1 Ruellia speciosa
AATCTAATCAACCATATTATTTCAAACGATAGCTGAAAATAGAAAGGCCTCAGCACATTGCCTCTCCCTAACGATAACACCTATTGTGCATATTCACTTCTAGGTATACTCGTGGAAATACTATCAAATTTTGATACAAGAACTCAGCATGATAAACATACAAATAACTCAAATCAACACAAGATTAAAAATAATAATAATAATCCTTCATAATAATAGTATAATTTATGCACCGTAATCCTATCTGTTTTCAAGTTAAGAGGGCCTCCCCTCTAGGCCAAGTCTTATTGATATGAAGATTAAGAAACAAAAAATGAAAACAAAAATAAAAACAGAAAGAGGAATATGATAATCCCATCATATAACATTAAACTAAAAATAAATAATATTTCTATAAGCATATTGCGATATCTATTCTTTTTCCCGTATGAGATGCACAGCACAGCGCCTCTTCATCTCACCTGACAAGCTGACTCACTGACTGACATTGAAAAAACACTTCACAAAAGTTATCTGCAATTGGGAAAAAACTTTTTAACCAGCTTATCATAAAAATAAAAACTTGCCAACCTTCGTTAATTACCTTAATTGGAAAACTTTGCAATGAGCTTATCAACGTGAAATACAATATCCTCGATGCAAGGCCGGACTGCGGCTTGAGGCTGCAGCATCCATGTTGTGAATTGGTGAAGTGCCTCTGGGTATGGAGGATTGGGTCCAGTCGGCCACTTGATTTGTGTGTTTACAATCGCCAACTGCATGCTCCCATCAGATTCCTCAAGTGCGTATTCAAAAGGCGATTCACCGTACCTATGTGAAAAAAGAATCATCCTGAGTTAAGGCAACCACACCCTACTTTAATTTGGAGGAATGCTCAGATGCTGAAAGTTGAAGAGTAGTTAATTGTGAACCAACTATTCACAGTTAACTACTGACGTAAGACTTTTTTTTCTCCTCTAAAATGATCAATAATAATTGTGAACTGTGAATCAACCATTCACGTCCATCCATTGAGGGTGTTTTCGGTGAATATTTGCACAGCGAAATTTATTGACTTTCAATAGGAAAATATAAAATATTATAGAACAATTATAGGCTATAATTGTATGAATATAGACAAAGATTGAAGGTGTAGCTAAAATGAGAATGCTAAGATGGTTTGTAATGTATTAAACACATATTGAAATGTGCAAAATTAGCAATTAATGAGTTACACAGAAGGTGAGATAGCATGAAAAGACGAGAAAATAGAAACACATGCTCAAGATGCTTTGGTCATGTGTAAATATGCCCTAGTATGCTGCATTTAACTCTAAATAAAATATTTGTTTTAAGCAAACACCATAGCAGTATGCTATTCCATATAGCCGAACACACAAAGAGGAGATGACAGCTAAAATGAGGATGATCATGATGAGTTGAAAGAGTAGTATTTTCAAATATTGGAATGAGATGTGAAAAGCAAAAGAGTGTGTTTGTTTGTTGATTGATGCATCCATAACTTCATAAAAGTCGGTATACATAGATCTGCTACAGCTTCACTACAACACAAATGATTCAAAAGAAGATAAAAGATAACACATAGTTCGTCAGTATACCAATGCAGAAAGGAAAGGTAAAGCAAGAACAGAAAAAGGCAAGTTGTGTGTGAAGGAGATAGAAACAAAAACGTAGTGAAGGCAATGGACAATCCTAAAGATTACTACCTAATGTGACGAACTGAAGATTAATGTCAAGTGGCCATTTTATGTCCCACTCCTAACTTTAATGTGTCAAAAGTGACAATCTTCTAGTGAGACCTACAGCTTTCTTGCCAAATCAAAATAACTTCCCCAGTCAGTGCCTATATGATGGCATGACTATGATTTAATTCCTTCTCAAAAATTGTAGTCATCTAATGATGATAAGACAGAATGACACAGATTAAGCAACTCAGAATTTAGAAATGGATAATAAAGGAAGAAGATGCTTCATACATGATTGCATACAAAGTGCATCCTAATGACCAGATATCAGATCTCTCGTCTATATCTGCATGGCTTGGACAATCCCACAACTCGGGAGCCCGATAGGGAGCAGAACAGTGCTCAGCAGCCCATTCCTACAAATAGAAAATCCTTATTAAATGAAAGCATTATGTCAATGAAACACGAATCAAATTAAAGGTAAAGCAGCTGTTAAAAGTTTTCCTAGTGAAACAACAAAGGAGTTTGGCTTTTTGACTACTGAGACCATAGTCAACATTCCAACCAGTTCCACTCTCTCACACAGATGTGTGCACGTCTTCCTATTAAATTGCAACCCCTTAACTGGTCTTATTTAAATTATTGAGGGGACATGTGACCCTAGCTATTACCTGATAGAACTTTGATTCTACAAAAAGTAATATGTCCACACTATAAATATGCAGAATTTCAGATTTCCTTTTCCATGCAAGTGGACAACAGGTAGATACACAGAACTTCATGAATTTGCTTCCCTAAGTATGTACACAAAGGACCCAAGAGAAACCATTAGAATAATCAAACGACCATCAATTAGAATTTAAAGAGGTAGGTCGATTACAGAAGACATGGGGTTTGGACTTTGGACTTGTAACATTCATTATGTGCTCATAATTTAACAAATAGCATATAGATCTTAGCATTTCAATTGATTCATAATTTATGAGCAAAGGCGTAATGTCTTTAGAATTAAAGATAACCTGCAGCTGTAATGCTTCATTGCGGGATCGAATTTGCTTTCTTCCAGGACGAGCACTTCCAAAGTCCATCAATATTGCCAAGGGTTCCTGTCCTTTCCTGTATGAAATAAGGACATTGCCAGGCTTGACATCATTGTGTGCATATGGAGGATCAAACCTGTGCATATGCTCCAGTCCTGTGCAAAGCTGCAAAAGAACAGCCTTTTCAGTTAATTGCTTTGGCAAACCTCCTTAGCAAAAGGAGCTATAAACAGATTTGCCACTGCAGATTAAGTCATGAACAATCTCAATTGTAAACATTTCAATGGAGTAGAATTGAACTAAATTGCAGCTTATGAACAGAATGCCATATAGGTAATCTTCACAGTGGTAAGGATTTGGCACAAAAGTATGCATTTTACAAAGTAAAAAACTGATGCTACTATTATCAACCTATGGTAAAATAAATGGAGATTATCTGTAGAAAATGTTTTTTTCTCCAAAAGCTTTAGAGAACAAAAATGAGAAAAGCCACAGCATTTAGCTATTAGGAATTGTATGCGCTGTATTCTCCTCAGTTGGATGCTCATAAAATTGAGGCAGCAAAAAATTTCCTAATTTACCTGTCTAAATATTTGAAGCACATCTGAGGTAGAAAAGAACTCGCTCTTAGCTTTCATAGCCTTGGTGATATCCGATAATGTACCATCCAAGTGGGCAGGAAACAACAAGTACGCTTCATGTTTCCAGGATTGATTTTGTGTGGCCTGACCGATTAAAAGGAATTTGGCGATTAATCAATCCAGTAATGACTAAAAGAATGCATAACAGGAGAGCAGGAAACAAAAAACTTAGGTAGACATCTGCAAGAGGAAACATCAATTATACTAGTAACCAAGCACACTCTATGTGTGTGACAATTGCCAAATAATAAACTATACAGATGTATTTAATTATTAAAGTAATTTTTAGCTTATAAACATAGATAGTAGATAATAATTACATCTAGTCTTTTTTATTCAAGCTCTCATAAAACAAGACAATCAGCAAATAGAGTTTCCATACCAATGTGATCTCTAACCAGTATATGTAATGAATACTGGAATACAAATACTACGTAGATAGTAGATAATAATTTCATTTAGTCTTTTCTATTCACGCTCTTGTCAAACAAGACGATCAGCAAAGAGTGTTTCCATACCAATGTGATCTCTAACCAGTATGTGCATACTACTTGAAAATTGAAACGCTGGTTACCAAATTAAATAACATGAAAGCAAACAGATTATAATATATATGATACCAGAGGCTAAACCATTATATATAAATAAAAAGACATGAAGTATATTTTTCTAACACAAAGGTAAGAGAATAGCAAGCACATTCCTAATAGGTCATGCAATATATATATTCTAACACATCTCGTATTTATTCTATATATCAACTCAAGAAAAGCAAAATTCACATAAAAATATGCACACTGCAGAAGCATACAGTAAAAGTCTGATCTTTCTTTATTCTCCTAATAAGGGTAACACCTTAGGCCAAACATTAGGTGTTGAAACCTCCCAAAATGAAGTGTGGGCCAACATAGAAAAAAGCAAAACATGCAAAAATCCACAAGTGTCTAGTGCATTTATTAGCATCAATTTCCCCTTGGCATTAGCAGGTGCCCCCAGCATTGTGTAAAAAGTCATGAATCCCCTTGACCATGAAACATTCACACAATACACTCTATCTTTTAATACATTCAGTAACATTTTGGCTAGTATTGCACAGATAAAGGTCTGGAATAACATGGGAAAACAGCAGTATTACCTTAATAGGAATGATTGCATGATCAAGAAGAGGAAGCAAATTGGGGTGGTTAAACTGTGATGAAACACGAATCTCCTCCTTCACCAGCTCTAGCTGTTCATTATTTGGAATAAGAACCTTCTTCATTGCATAAGTTCCTTCATCTGCAAATCCACATGAGTACATGACCAGATAAATATCCATAGTATGGATCAGGTCATGATGCTACCTATTTCCCACAAGTTCAAGTTTCATTCCTGCCATCTCCACAATCCACACTTCAATTATTTCACTCCTGTCAATCTTTTTCAGCTCAATACCACCTAAAACCAAAATCACTATTTTCCAAGCACTGCGGGTTGCCTCCATTAAACACACACACAATACACTTCAATTTTTCACATAATGTCTTCAATGACCAGACCAAATTAATTTATTCAATCACCAAACTTTTTACACCATATTTAGAATCATCTTGATTTACTACATATAAATCTTCATATCCAAATCCAATTAATAATACTCCCACATTCCAGGATCAAACTGATAAGTGTAACATGTAATATCATAGAAGTGCAAATATACCAGTAATATAGCCAGCAAATATACCAGTAATATAGCCATCCATTAACCATCTTTTTTTAAGCAATAAAACACAAAAACATGTGAAAACAGAAAATGTTTTTCAGATCCAGTCAAAATTGGTATCAACAGAAGAAGGAACAGCAATGGCCTACTCACAACATATCACCCGAAAGCTTCTAACATTGTAAACATCTATATATTAGCGGGAAATCCCACATGTCGGTTACCAGTGCAAAATTGCAAACGTTTAATAGTACCGTAATGTCCAAAAAATTGAAATGCAATTGAATATAAAATCCACCATTTAGAACGCAATACAAATCGTAGATCACGCAAACAAAAAAATATGGAGAAAAACTGCGGAATAACTGATGTTACCAGAGACGTGAGAAGAATCCTTAATCTTCCTGGCAATGCCAGAGCTGGTACCATCGGGAACAACCTCCTTGACCAGGAACACGTAGGCGAAGCCACCTTCTCCGAGTTGCCTCACGATCTTGAACCTATTCTCGTTGATCCAAACATCGCCGGCGCCATTGACGGCGTCGTAGATCGCGTTCAATCCCGAGAACGAGCAACCCATCGCACCTGAATTGGAAATTGGAATGGAAAATCTGTGAAAGAACGATTATTAATTAATCCGAATATGAATCAAACTCTCCCTCTCTCTCTTGCATAGAATCGAGAAACAGAGAGTGTTTGGTAGTCGTCCGGCGATCGAATCGATTGTCTCTCCGGCGAATGAAATCGCAGAGCTGCAGGATTCAACGCAAAATTGAATGATATTTAAGAGGGTAGGAGTAGGAGGAGAGACGTAGCATTTCTCACTCAACGACGCCCGTTTATAAAAACATTCGGTTAAATCAGTCCCCAGAAATCACTACCAAAATTATTACTACTACACATAAATTTAGAAATGAAAAATTAATCATTTATTTTTTAAGTGACAAATTTTATTTGTCAATAACTATTCCCCACCCCTTTTTAAGTCCCTATTCAACATTTTTCCCCTCCCTTCTTTTTCACACTCTAAAAATTATTTCAGCCAAAAATGATAAGTTGGAATGAAAAATTTAATGAAAACTTTAAAAATAACCGATCACGACATTAATCGAAATTACAAACAATCAGAAAAAATTTTAAAAAAAATTTAAAAAATTACAAGCAACTAGAAAAATCTTCTGATGAAACCTTAAAAAATTACATGACTAGTATTAATATCTTTAATATTACAAATAACCGAAAAATGTTTAAAAAAATACTGGTAAAACAAAATCTAACTCCGGGCCTAGGCCCAAGCGAGGTTGCCCCGGGGGGAGGGGGGCGATGGCCGGGCAAGCTCCAGCCGCCCCCCCTAGCGGGGCAACCTCGTAGGTTGCCTGAGCCCAGATCCAGACTAGATTCTCCTTCATCCAGTATTTTTTTAATTTTTTAGAAAAAAATTCGGTTGTTTGTAATCCTAAAAAAATTAAGTTTAATCATGTAATTATTTAATTTCCATTAGAAGATTTTTCCAATTGTTTATAATTTTTGAATTTTTTTTAAAAAAAATTCAGGTTGTTTGTAATTCTAATTAATGTCGTGTCGGCCACTTTCGAAGTTTTCATGAAATTTTCCATTCCAACATATCAATTTTTAGTTGATGAGATTTTTTCTAGAGAGAGAAAGTGTGAAAATGGGGAAGGAGCAAAAAAATGTAAAAAAAAATAGAGCGATACATAGTAAAAGGAGTGGTACGTAATAATACCCATTTTATTTTGGAGCGACAACTAGATCCAGTTTAGGTTGGCAAGTCAAATTGGAAACCAAAATTATATTAAAGCTCTTGACTCAAATTCAACGCGATTGAGGCAAACCCAACCCGACCATATGATCCGAAATCAACTTGAATTATCCAAAGTGATACTGTATTATATAAAATTAATAATAATTTCAACTACAAATTAGCACAAGCAATAAAATGCATAATGTAATTGAAAAATCAAGATAAAATGAATATGAATAAAAATGAATAGCGGGAGAAATAAAAAGTGGAAAAGAGTGAAGTTTTGGAAGTACAATTTAGGGAAAATATCCTATTTTCTTAACATCAAAATAACTATAATGTAGCACCCCGATTATCCTATATTCCCCGACCGAAATATTACTGCAACATTCAATTTACTGAGGAATACTATATACTACCAATTCCCCCATAAATTGGATGCTAAAGCTTACATTCAACTAACTATTAGAGTATGCGGATAAGTAAGTCAAGAAGCTAAGTTCCTTCTAATCAAAGCTCTAAATAGATCTAATTCACGACATCTAAGTTATCCACATAAACAAGCATTAATAGAAAATTGAAGATAAGGACAATATTAAAATTCAATATCATAGTTATGCCTCACACCGAGGTTCAGCCATTTAGATATAGACTGAATACTGAATTAAATAACATCATAACGATTCATGTCATGAGAAAGGGTCAAGGAACATAATTAAGCTTCTGCAACATATATAACACATAAACCAGTTAGTTTATGTCATTTCATCCTCCCAAACAATCATGGGAGTAAATCCCATCCTTCAATGCAATTTATGGAGTTAGAGGTACATCTCCTTGTCCTAATCATCACCTATATCCTAGTATATAGCATCATTAGTCATAAAAACTAAATAAGGAACAAACACACCATTTAAATTTCAGGTATTTAAATTAGACAAACATGCTATTTAGACATATCACAAAAAAAGGCAACCTTGAAAAATGCACAAGATCTCAGGTGTATGAAATGATATGCCATCGAGCTAATGATGCATTTTTTAAATACCAAAGAGTTTGCTCGGTTGTAATTTAAAAACATATTGCATTTCATATAAGATTGGCTCAGTACCATTGAACACATCTAGTCAAGCGTTAAGAGTGGTGAAAACTGTGGGTAGTTGCGTAGACCCCACGTGGTCATCCAAATTTTCCAATGACAAAACTCAACCACACGAATAACATGGATGGAATCACCCTATCAACGCATGTACCGTATGAAAAGCAAGTCGTTTCGATGTATAAATATACAGGATTTAGTAGATATTAAGAATAGAGCCACATAAATCTTTTTAAAACCCTATTTTTAATTACCGGTACACCTCATTAAGGGGAATGACCCATGAGTAGAACAAACAGTGGGGATAGGCACTCCTAGTGGTATACAATCTAGAAGAGATCATGTTCTAGATTTTGTAAATGGGTTTACACTCTTTCTTTCACTTTACGTTATTACTATTCCAATGCAAAACCTATGCATTAATTAATTAATCAAGTGTTTGATTAATTTATTTGATATTTGTCAAGTTCAACTCAAGATGAGGAATAAATAGCACATGCTCGATATTAGTAGGTTTTAGTAGCGTTCATATAACCATTTTCATTGCTATAGCACTTTTCATGGGTGCAAATATGCAAACAATTCATATAAATGCATTAAAACTCGTAATTCAAGCAAATAAATAAAAATCGCCGAATTTATAAATTTATCCGACCAAAATAATAAGCAATTTCAATAACTAAGAATTTCAACAATTCGGTTTCAACATGAGCTTCTTAAAAATATAAGAAACTAATCAATTAGTGTATTTTTCCTTAAATTTGCCATTTTCAATGAGCTACTTATCTTATCTAAATTTCCAATAACTTGTCTGAAAGCCAAATTCTAGATTTTCTAGTTTCAACAAGTCCCAAAAATTAGTCCTTAAATCCTAAAATAATGGCATAAGTGGTAAAACGAAAATTCAAATTTTCACCCATCAATTTCCATTATTTCAGTTGTAGGATTTTCTATTATTTCAATTGTAGGATTTGCTATCCACACTCATGTGTATGTTCTGGTACTTAGATTCATAAGTCCCAAAAAATCTAATATCAAGCCCCTATAGGCCACCACTTTAACTTGAACAAAATAGCAAGAATCTAAGTTTTGAAACAATTTGAACAACAAAAGCAATAGCAGATTGGCAGCATCAACTAGAGAGTAACGCCACCACTTTCTGATAGAGACACACCACGTCGTACTGGCTAACTTAAATTAGTGGCCAGATAGATTAGGGTCACTAGCACAAGGCAAGTTAACATCACACAAGCATATATATACTTATTGATCCATAATTCTAATAAATAATTTCGAATAAGGAAAGCGGTACACTATATACTGGATAGTAATCAAAACAAGCATCATACCACAATCAGAATAGGTACACAATTCAGTACATATTGCAAGTACTACAAACATACTGTTTCGGTTGACTAGGTCTAGCATAGTAACAAGAAAACAAAAGATGCCTCCATTCGCCCCGCCCAAATACGCTAATCCTGTATGGCAGGATCGCCTAAAAAGGAAACATAAATTCTAAGGGTCAGCAAAAGCTAATTAATGGGATTACAATCGTTATTAGTAGGACTATTTTCCAAATCGGTGTTTTAAAATACAGCCACACACTCTAGGAACATTTTCCAATAACCGAAATCCTTTGAAACCCCTTAGAATTGTCATCCAGTAAAAATTTCAATTGAACCGAAAGTGGTTTGATATCGAGAAATCATGTATAGTTAGAGTTAGTAAAAATACGAATCACTCAGGTTTTCATAATATCCAGTTAATAATAATTTGTCAAAATTCTCAATTTAGCACAAGCAATAAAAATGCATAATAAAATTGAAAAATCAAGATAAAATGAATAAAGAGTGAAATTTTGGAAGTAAAATTTAGGGAAAATATCCCATTTTCTTAACATAAAAATAACTATAATGTAACACCCCGGTTATCCTATTTTCCCCGACCGAAATATTACTGCAACATTCAATATACTGAGGAATACTATATACTACCAATTCCCCCATAAATTGGATGCTAGATCTACCAACTGAGAATTCATAACAATCAGTCAACTTCTAACTCGATTTTCTTTATGATAAAGGCTCAATTCACCAAATCCAAAATGTAGATATTGAAGTACTAAGTATATACTACAAGTTACCTGAAGACACCTTATCCCAAATCTTTCTCATTCCTAGAGAAAACAAGGTTCAAAGTTAGCTCATCCACCTCCTTGTTTATGCAATGTCACCTCCTTGCTTCTTCTTCCACAGGGGTTTCTGTCTTATGAAGTTATCGAACGCATTTCCAAATGACAAAATCGGATCAAAAATATCTACAAGTCATCGTCGTCCTCCACCCATGATTTTTAACTCATGGTATCCACAAACCGCGGCCAAATATCGCGGTCCAAGTCAGGTGGGGTCCAATGAAAGCTTTCAAATTCAAGAATATGATAGTGAAAGAATTACCTCAAAATTCCAATATGGTTTAATTATCTCTTCCAAAATCCACTCTTTTTACAATTCTCGCGTGCACGATAAGGGTCCCTAAATCGCAGAACGAATGAGTCAGGACTAAATCTCGAATTTTCGAGGTATTACAATTTAACTTTTCTTATTTTTTCTTTCTTCATTCCCACGCCCAAGGGGCCCACAAAATTAAAATTTTCCACTCAAAAGTGAATCCAAACTCAATCTTTGTTTTTCAAAACTTTAACTTTTAATTTCGAAATTTTGACTTTGGATTTTGAAAGACTAATATTTGATCTTGAAAGACCATCGTTTAACTTTCTTTCTTCATTTTTCTCAAACTTGAAACTTAACTTGAAACCAAGACTAAGTTTCAACTTAGCATTTCAAAAGATTGACTTTTGCCCCAAAAATTAACTTTTGATTTTGAAATTTCTTCTTTAAATTTCCAAAGACCTTTAGGCTTTAACTTTTTAACTTTCTTCGCACTTAACCAATTTTTAACCCCTTCTTCATAAAATAGAAATTTGGCCTTTTAGAAAATGTTTGACATTCCAAAATTTTAACTTTATTTTGAAATATTAGCTTTTCAAACTTCTTAATTGCCTTGGCCAATTTTTCTCATGTATATTCCATCTTAATTTTTACTAATTAAGATCTTCCTAGAAATTTTATCTGTCCCGTCTGTTTTTGAAAATTCCCACTGAAGGTCCCACCTGTCGAGATCTTCGATTCTCGATTTTTTTACAAAAATTTTCTAAATCTCAAAACTTATTGAAATTTTCCTTTGGGCCCCTGAGTTTCTTTCTCATTCTGAATCTAACATTTTCCAATTCAGATTTATCTGTCCGATTTCTTTCGGTTCAAATTCTGATGTTCTAGTCTAAATCCGATCTTGGTAATACTGGGTATAATAATCTCCTCCACTTAGATTAATTCCGTCATCAGAATTCTCGATCTAGTCTTAGGGTAATTCTAAGGTTTCTATCCACCTTAACAAGTAAACATGCAAAAAGTTCCTATCCCAAGGAACATGTAACGATCAATTAACTGCATGTATAAAACACACCAGTTACATATTACCCGACTATGGTTTTTCACATAAATAGTTTTTATTACCTTCTCAGGTTCATAGAGATTCAAAGTCTTGTTTCTCTCAAGAGACATGACTTTAAATCTTCTGAATCAATCAAATGCAACACTGTGCAATAAATACCTATGTATGTCTTTGTGCGGGGCACGGGTCGCACCTTTACATACATAAATCCTTAACATACATTTACATGTTATTCCGAACGTATCCTTACATGTTTAAACAATATTATACAATTTTGAAAAATATACATTTCTGAAAACTTGGGCACCTGCCCTGAATGATTAGCTTACTTGGCTCTTCATCCTATTTCAAAATATTTTCTCAAAGAAAGATGCATCATAAATTCATCAACGAGTAAACAATCCCAATAGGGAAAATCACATATTTCATATAATCATAGAAAATTACTGGAGGAACTATACAAAAACAGAGTATAACTAGTACATTTAGTACTACAACTCTAATTTACAAACAACTGTGGATACTTGGCCCGCATCTCAAACTCTAGTTCCCAGGACGACTCCTCTTGGCAGTGCCTTGACCACTAAACTCTGATAAGTCTGACTTCCTTATTCCTCGTGGCTCAAATATTTGAGTCCACAATTCTCACCGACCTTTCCTCATACATGAGACTCTCATCCAGTTCAACTTTCTCTGGTTCCAGTAAATGGAATTGTAACGTCCCGTTTTCCCATACCGGAAATGTTACCGCCACACTTAACTTACAACGGATTCAGTATGCTCGGTGCTAAGGCTCATTTAATTTTCTTAATCTTATCCAAATATGCTGGATTTCAAGAAATTGGTCCCCTCTTATTACAGCTCAATTACAACTCAGAATATACACATAAGACACAGAGTGCACATAATAATTATTACAGACCAATTTCCAATGTATCGAAAAGAAAATAAATGTCCCAAACCAAGACTTCGGCTATTTAATACAAGCCGACTAAATGAATAAAATAAATTGTCTCACATCAAGACATTGGCCACTAAATACAAGCCGATTCTATAAAAATTTACATTGTTCGAGGTTACTAATAATTAACTGAGAAATGAATAATTAAATATTCAAACATTCAAGTAATCGCAACAGAATATAAATCATTCAAATCAAGTACAAAAAATCACATAATGGTTCCCTCAAAACTCACAAATTACCCGGGAATTCCACTTATTCCCAAGTCCCTCTAGAGCTAGAGGTAATTCCTCCAAGCTCTGTAATACCTGCGATGTACAAGCAGTATCATTAGTCGTGAGACTAAGTAAGGATAAAATACAATCCAATTATATCCAATTAACCACCCTAAACCCCCTGGCGTATCTTTTCAACGCTTGCGAGCTCACAAGGGTGTCTTACATGTCTTTATACGGACAACCTCCCGTGTCTTTACACACATCACACAATACCCGAGCTACTCTACAGGCTGCGGCACATCTCAGGACGCCACCTCTTGCAAACGCATCCAACGTAGCTTAGGGTAACACCCACTTAATGTGCTCCACAATGTGGTGAAACTCAGGATTTCACTTAAGTGCAAACTAGACACATTTCACTTAAGATGCAACAATGAATGCATCAATTAAATAAATTCAGGATGCAATAAGCATGCGTGATAGTAACAACATTCATCAATAATCGTCATTCATTCATAAATGGGTAAATAAATAAATACTCGCATTTATTTAAATTTACCGTGCCGAATA
>MAYD01422256.1:0-11933 GCA_001909325.1 Ruellia speciosa
TGCATAAATGCTCCTTGATATAGTAGCTATGTAATTTTAGAACTGAAATGATTAGCCTTATTTACAATTGTTATTATGTTCTGTAGGCAGCGATAGAGGCGGGTTCCACGAGCAGGTCGACGGTACGGCGCCCTACGGAACGAGGCGTGACCGGTTCTGTGAGGATGTCGTGGGAGGAGGAGCGCCTGTGCCAACTGGCTGCGTAGCAGTGGGGGCTGGAGGCGGGGCGAGGGCCAGTGCCGAAGGCGATGCAAGATGAGGAGCAGGGTGAGGTGCAGCCGGTGGGAGGGGTAGGGGAGGCTGGGGATGCGAGGGTTGTCGGGGCAGGGGAGTCGGAGTATTCTGACCACTCTAGTGATGAGGACTCGGTCTTCGGGTTTGTGCGGGTGAGGAAGGGTAGCTCCGACCGATTCGTGAGCATGGGGTCGACATCGGGTACGCACGCACATAGGCAGGTGTGATATGTAGTGAAATATTAATTTTGTTAAATTTGCTGACATGGTTTGTTCACACTATGATCAGGGACCAGCAAATAGTCCAGGCCTGCATGCGATGATAGCTGGTTAGTGAAAGAGCATTTACCCAGTGGCCCCATCGACGGTTCGGTGATACCGAGTTTCCGTGGGCACGTGGCGTCATGCATCTGGGAGGGGCATTTTTGGGGCATTCTAAAGTGCCAAAACCGAACTATTTCATGCCAGAGGCTGCTGGATGTGTTCAAGGGCTTTTTGGAGGAGCTGCAGGGGAGGCTCGCTGGGACAGGGGTGGCGTACCTCCCGGCCACCATGTATTCGCACATCGATAGTGCACTTGTGTCTGCGTTCTTGGAGAGGTGGCAACCCAACACGAACACCTTCCACCTTCCTTTATGCAAAATGACGATTAAGCTCCATGATGTCTGGCACATTCTGTGCGTGCCAATGGATGGCGAGCTAGTTACCGCCAACGCGACTCCGAGGAGCTACAGATGACATGCATGACGTTACTCGGATGTCCCGACAGGAGTTGCTGGATCGGCATTGGTAGGGCGGGGGTGTTAGTTCATACAGTGATACAGGGGTGCATGCATAGAGAGGAGGGGTTGGAGCACTTCCAGGGCATCGACTGGCTCTGGGTTGCTTTAGGGACCACCTTGTTTATGGACAAGAGTGAGAACCGCATTAGGTCGTCATGCATGCAGGAGATCATGGACAAAGTCGATGATGTGGGGCATTATTCGTGGGGGTCCGCCACCCTTACTTATTTGTACTAGCAGCATGGGGTGGCTAGTAGAGGCGACTACCAGGGTCTGGCGGGGTGCTTGACACTGCTGCTGGCATAGATCTATGAGTATTTTCCGGCACTCCGCTCCCATCGAGATAGGTTGGTCATCGCGCCCAATGCCCCGCGGGCTGCTTCGTGGACTGTTCGGTCGGAGGACGGGTTCGACGTGCGCCTCCAGTTACTACGCTCCCAATTGGATTGGATGACCATCTTCGAGGTACATATTTATTTTTGTATTCATTTACTTTACTTGCGCATCATTATCACATGATCGTGCAACCTGGGTGATCGTTGTTGTGCATTGTTGCAGGTGACTTGGTTTCCGTATGGTGCGGACCCGGTGACAACTGTGATGAGGACCCTGATTGCGGGCTTCATACAGTACCGCGACGTTGTGGAGCCCTACATGCTCGACTATGTTGTGCGCCAGCTGGGATACGTGCAGAGCATCCCGGGTGCAATCCTGAGGCCCTGCCTTCACCTGTGACTGTGGGGGTTGAAGTCGTACAAGGTCAAGCATGCTGCCGGAGCCGGCAAGGACACTTAAAACCTATTCCCAGGCCAATTCACCCTCGTCCCGTCCAAGTATGAGCATGCCACCGATGATCCTGGGGTGTGCATCCTAGGGTATGTAGAGCGGTTCAGACGCCATTCGCATCCTCGCCTCTTCCCATAGATGGGGTCGTTTGTTCGACCCACGGTAACGCGGTCGAACAGCGAATACGGAAGTGCAATTGTTGTGGTCATTAACTTTACACTTTATGTCGACAACGTATGTTGTCAGTGTATTTCATGGTGCAATTCAGTAATTGGTTATGTTTTTGTTTTTGTACAGTGGCACGGGTGGTATTCGGCACTTTATCGGGATTGTCTAGCCGCAATGGCCCAGGAAGTTCCCCAGACAGCTAGTCGGTTCAGTGTGGCGTTCGAGGAGCTTGAGCGTGAGTGGCAGGAGGCCAAATGTTATGTTTTTACAGTTGTGTACTGTTAAGGACATTCTTTTTATGCTGCGTACTATCGATGACTGTTTTATTTACATTTCTGGTTTTATATCTATCTCTATTACGTACTGGCTACAAGTGAATCCCACAAAGTGATCCTTGCATGGTACCATATGTCCCACCCATCCACACTACTATGGTGGTGTCTGTACCAGAAAGGATGAATGCGTGGCATCGGGAAGTCTTCTACCATGTCCAGGCGAATGAAATGCTGAAATTCAATGCCCAGGTGAGCGATGATGATCTCCGCACCTAGTCTAGTGGCATCTCCCTTAGTTCAATGGCAGCACAGTGTTGCAGAACCAACCCAGGCTCGACCCGTTGTCGTACCCAAACAAAACTACCGCTGCATTGCACATTGTTGCAAGTGGGAACAGGTCGTCGAGTACCACCATCCAATGCTTCATCGGGGCCGGTTTGATGCTGAAGTACCGAATGCCCGTGAGGCACGGGCCGACGCCGTCATAGTATATGCGATAATACAGGGCCTGGTCTGACTCTATTTCATTCACAATGTCTGTTCAAGGCAACCACCATTGTGACTCATCCCCATACAAGTAGTGCGCAATAACCCGGAATCCACAATTGCCATCGGCACGCACATCAACAGACCTGTGCAAATATGGCCTAATAACCTCTGAGGTCTTGTCAATGTGGGAGAACTGCACTTCATATGTGAGGTAACTATCTTCGACACCTGTAAATCATATGCATGGTTTGTGGAGATTAAAAACACATCGACAACAAACATTTCAATAAGTAAGATATACCGAAGCTGATTGTCATCTGCGCAGATGACGATCCACACCCCTGACCGGTTGACGTGCTTGTTGTCGCGCTACCCATGGCCCGGTCCCTATACTCCCACTGACTCGAAATCGTGGACTTGCTACCCTTCGGTCAGCCTAGTACATTAGTTTTGACACCTAATTCGCCGTACCCGAATCCTTCGGGGTTCACTTTATCATGGATATACCTGGCGACGCTGCAATCCATGGTGTCGACCTACGCAACGAGCTTGTGGAGGAAAATATGGTCATGCGATAGATACGGTCCCTCTAGATGGTCAGATCCATCTCCTCCATCGTTGGCGTCGTACACCAACTTCTTCTAGAACTCATGAACGCGGTCTACACCAATCATGTCATCAGCGATGAACGCTTCCCACAACTCGCACGCACAGGGAAGCCCATGTGTTGTCCTTAACACATGGCCACATTGGTCTTCAACGTCTATACTCAGATCCACCATCCATTGCAACTTCGCCACAAGCAAGTCCAAGCCGTAGTGGGACATACGCCCAGCTAGGTAGCCTAACGGAAGGCTGCTTGTGCATAAATGCCCTACAGCGACGGGATTCCTCCAACATATACCTAAAAATAGAGAGCATTCTTTTAGATAGGTTATCACGAGTAACTCTATGGAGACAACACTAGACTTATTCGTGCACTCACGTACCTAATGTCGGAGAGCTACGATCCTATTTCCTTATGCACCTTTGTCCACATTGTGTCAAGCGACCCCATCGACGAGTTCAGTCATTGCTTGAGTTGGTTGTGTGCACTCTCAACTCTACACGTAGTATGTTGCCAAAATGTAGCACGTGGTTCGTCCAAGCGCAGACGAACTTCTCCTTGTATACCAACCACGTCCCCCAAAAATACTCAAGCACCTTAGGGAATTGCCAGTAATTCGATGCCATGCGCGTCAAGGCCAATTCATATTCTCTTCTCGTTTCGGCCTGCTGAATATTCCTAAATGCCCTGTGAGTAAATGCCGCTACCCACGACTTATCCTTCTAATTAATCATGTACACCATGTCCTCCACATCCTTGTATATATGCCAGGTGCATAGCAGGTGAGCACTCTGTGGGAACACCTCCTTGACGAGTTTCATCAGCCCCAGCTCCCGATCTGTCACAATCATCGTGGGATGCACATCATCATCAATGAGCATTCGTAGCCTTTGTACCACCCACCGATAGCTGAGCTCCGTCTCATCCTTCATCAGTGCATAACCAATCAGGAAGTTCTTGTTGCAGGGCGTTATACCTATCATCTCGAAGAAGGGCATTCGGTATGGATTTGTCTTATACGTGAATCCATACCAATAAATAGGGGATACGCTTGAAACAACTGGACCGACTCCGGGTGTGCCATAAACACATGTGTCAATACATTCATGTCCGAGCACCTGCGCCGTGCACCTCGGGCTGTTAGATCGCGTTTTAACACTGTTTTTATTCAATTTTTGCAAAAAAATTACTTTATCGATGATTGTTTCTTTAGTATTGGACATTATTTTTTTTTCTTGATCAAATTGAAGCCAAATTTATAGATATTAAATATTTGAATTCAGAGAGTTTTGGGGAAGAGACAGTGGTTTTAAAATATAATAGAAACAAAATCGTCTTTAGACTAGGCGACGTCTGATATAGAGAGCGACATTTATTAATTCAGTTTTATTTTTATGTAACGGATGCAATCTCCATCTGGCATTTATAAATTTCTTTTTTTATTAAAAAAAATTAATGTGTGGGGAGGAACATCTTGAGGGGCTCCCACAAAATCGTCTTTGAGGTAAGAAGACATTTTCAACTTT
The DNA here is from genome assembly GCA_001909325.1 of Ruellia speciosa. Taxonomy (NCBI): domain Eukaryota; kingdom Viridiplantae; phylum Streptophyta; class Magnoliopsida; order Lamiales; family Acanthaceae; genus Ruellia; species Ruellia speciosa. Next base: position 4,867 of record MAYD01422256.1, read on the forward strand.
TCTATCATCTGATACAATATTTTGAAAATTGAGCCGAGAAAGGAGAGGCATTGAAATCTGCTTCTAGCATCTCAATCTGACTCTGACGCAGGCAAATAATGAAATAAACTTGCCACTATAAATGGGTTTAGGTTCGGTTTTAAATTTTTGTTGCTATTTTAGGATGATTAATCAAAATTCCATTTGATTTTATCAAGAGACTCGCCCACGCACCAAAACTTATAATGAATAAATTATCAACGTCGAGTTTGTGTTTGCCACATGCCCATACCCATGCCTCATGCCTGAGAGGTGAGACTGACACACTCAAGCTTGTACACATTGGATTCGACGTTCAAACTGTAAGATTTTTAGCCATAAATCATGTGTTAAATTGAGGCTAAAATTATGTGGCTCGATTTTATGGTGATTGATTTATCAAATTATTTGCAATCTTTCCTTAATCGGTTACTTGATGGACGTAACGATTGAACGTAGACACTATTGTAAATTGGTCCTCCCTCTGCCTATGATAGACACATGAAAAATACACAAAAAAAAAAAACGTAGAATTCCATCAATTAAGGTTCGTGTGATTAAGTAAGCCCAAGAGGGCGAAACCAATTTATCTCGTCCTCCTACGATCTCCAATGGCCAATTCAAGTTCCGCATCAGGTATATTCCTTCATGAAAATCATGTGTTTTTAATGATCTTATGAATTTGGTCTATGTAATATTATATGTTGATTTGCATAGAATGAAGAATTTATGTTTACACAAACATGAAACATACGCCCAAGTCCCAACCTATATTGCTTCATTGTGTTTTTATAGAATCTTTGTTTTTATTTTTGTGTACTTTCATGGTGTATATATGTATATTTCTTAGTGGCCCTTTGCGGCTTTGCGCAGCTTTTTATGACAGAATTTTCACCGGAGAAGAACGGGGAAAGAATGAAGAGATTGATGACTCATGAGGTGCTTGTGATTCTGTGAGGACGTTTTCATTACTGCTTCATTAATCGACTGATGGATAGGTTTCAGTCCTTCAGAGAGAATCCAATCCCTACGCTTACATATTCTGCATAACTATATTCACATGACGAATCAAAACGAAATAACTATACAAAATGGTACACTATTTCCTGAAAAACCAACCTTATCTCTAGTGGTTTTTTATTTTTTTTTTTACAATGTAAGATAAAAAAAAACTTTGGTCGGAATAATTTCCGGCTCCGGGAACGGATCAGCAGAATTTGCCCGTGCGGCACCTCATTGCCCCAGCGCTGCGCGTCAGTCTCCCGGCGAACGATCCAGGCTTGAACTTCACCAGATTCATCCCTTGCAATGGGCTGTTGTCGCGCTTCAATGGTGGCCCCGATTCAACGAAGAAAGCTCCGTTCTTGAACAGATCCCCTTCCGACCGCCATTGCCATTTCATCCACTCGCTCTTAGGAGCGTAATCCCTCTTTGTGACCTAATTCAAGGGGCGAATTAAGTCCAAAAGACGTTGGTTTGGTGCGTTTCATATTTATATGAACGGAGGAATACGATTTAGGGTTTAGGGTTTAGGTTTGATTTACCTCCTTCGTGTATCTGTAATTGGAAGCCCTAAATCGATTCCCCTGGCTGATGATGGTTGGATGAGCGCTTCCTCCAATGGCGTACAGTTCCCAATGGGAGTAATCATTGTTGACGACGTGGGCGAACCCCCATCGCACCCTCGGCATCCTCTGAATCAATCCTTTCCCGAATCGATTGAAAGAGATCGTCACTTGCATAATCGCATCCATTGAATCGCTTTCGTGCGCGCCCAGGAGCATCACCTGCGCCACCATAAGGTCAATTGATTTGTTAATTGAATTTTCTGTGATTGAATGGATATAAACTTTGTGGTTGCGATTCGAATTACGTCGTTGTGGTGATTGAATTTGCAGTTGGAGATGGTGATGGCGGTGGAACCCTCGATCACGTCGATGAGGCCATCGGTGCCCTTCGACAGGGAGACGTGATCGATCCACACATGGTTGGAGCTGTAGATGCTGATGGCGTCACCATCACTGGCGGTGCGCAGCCCTATGTGCTTCAGCGTGTCACGAATCAACCCGCCGGATCTTGGAACAATATCGTGAATCCAGATGTTATGGATGATTATATTGTGCACGAATTGGATGGTGAGGCCTGCGCCGTTGGCTATGTGGACTTGCACGCCTCTGCCATCTATGGTCTTGTCGCTCGCGATCATTAGCTCCTGTTTGAGCTTGATCACCATGCTGTGCGAGAAAATGATCCAAAGGGGCTCCGTCTGAATGACTGCATGACGGAGTGTCCCTTCGTTGGGGTGGTCCAACTCGTTGTCGGATGGATCAGTTACGAGGTAGTATCTTCCGTTCTTGCCTCCAGTCGTGTGGTGGCCAAATCCACGGACACAGTCGGCCAGCCTCTTCCTGTGGTGAGCCCAGTCCTTATCACACCGCCAGCAACGATCAATTGGGTTTGTTGCCTTGCAATCGTCGTCTTCCAAATGCCTTCTTGTCATATTTTCACTCACCAATGTCCTGTTTTAAACAGTTATTCATGTTAAATGCCTTAAAAACTTTAATATCATGCGAATTCTTTAAAACTCATATTTGATATTTTGTCATAGGAATCAAATGAAAGGGAGATGATTCATCATACTTGTCGACGAGTAGAATAAATTCATCAGTAAGATTCTGGGGGTTGGGATTATACGCCTTCAAATTTTCCTCATGTGATTCAGCAGCCCTTTGCTTTAAAAGCTCTTCCAAGGTAGCATTGGCATTGGCAGTGATGGGGGCAGGGGGAGCGCGTGCTTCTGCAGCAGCGACAATTAGGACAATGCAGAAGAACAGCAATGAATTCTTGCTACAAGTAGGTGCCATCTTTTGACCAATTTCCAAGTCTCTTTGTCTAATTTTCTTATCCAGACTTATTATTGCTTGGCAAGCCACTGGTGGGTTCCAATCACCGGTGAGTCGCAATATGTGGTTTTTTCTGTCCTAGATAAGGCGAACGTTACAAAAATGTGTCAATTGCAATGTTAATGCAGAACGTAGATTTGCCATAGGCTCTGTGGAAAATCAGGGCAAGGCTAGAGACGTGATATAGAGAATGTCAAGGTGAGGGGAAATGTGTTGACTATAAATAGATAGTGATATAAATTTTGCAGTTATGCTAAACATAATCTGTCTGGAAATTATAGGCTTATAGTTTAAGGCTGTTCCTTTAAAAGCAGAATTTGTGGGCTACCATGAAATCTTCTACCAGTTTATAACAATGGTAAACAGACAATAGACAAGAAATATTACTAGATTTATTACTAGGAGAAAAATGCTTGGGTTCTTACTAAACTTTTTTTCTACTTTAAACACTCGCGTACCATGTAAATACCTACAGAATCAGTATACACTGTGTTGATTGTTCCCGAATCAACAATATGTCTTGATAGAGTAAAGACGTAACATAAAAGCTATTACTGTTAACTAAAAGAAAGCAGTAAATAAAGCAATAAAATAAAGTGAAATGCAGATAAAAAGATAGGTTTGGTGGTCTAATCGGAGACCTATTTTTATATTTCAGACTCGGTATAAATACAAGTACGATGAACCATGCATTACAAGCCTACAAAACTGTCTACTAATTGTTACCACTATCTGCCTTTAATGGCCTACTAATGATACAACAATTATGAGAAAGAAACCGTCAGAGAACATGCGTGTAACCGTTTCTGCAGCACACAGCATCGGCCCTTTATCATTAGTCTCTTCCCAGCCAAGTACTTCCTGGGTTTATCTTTCGAACCTTCACGGCCGTATCTGACAGCTCTCCTTTCATCGGCCGAGCCTATCCTCGGTCCATCCTCCTTTGACATGGCTATTTCTTCCCCTGCTCCGGCCGAGCCTCAATGGCCCTATTCCACGTCTTTCGGCCGACCTGGCGGCCCACCATCCAAGTCTCTCAGCCGATCCAACCATCGGCCTCCTGCATGACCGTGACTCATGGTCATTCTTTTCTTTTGCTTGTCAACACAATGAAGCCACACACAATGATCCACCATGTTCTTGAACTTCAGTTAGAATTGTAGCATTGTACTCCCTATAGAAATTCATTGTCCTAAGAATCAGTCCCTGGGCACTAATCTTCTATCCCAACGGAAAACTAGTTTGTTTAGGATAAAGCTTCTGTATGTTGACAGGCACCCAGAAGTCCCCTGTTTCTGTTCTCCTAATGTTGTCAGGGTTCCCTGGAAGTTCAATGAATGCCTCTGAAGTATTAACCCTAGAACCTGTGAGCCAATACCTCCTGATTCTACAGGCTATGTATTCTGCAACCAGTACAAATGAGCTATCGGCACTGACCGCAACTCCATTAGGCACGGACAAAACTGTCAGCACCACCGTTCTTTGCTTCGTCTTTGGGTCATAATTCAGTAGTCTTCCGGTTGTGTCTCCGCTCAGGAGAATTTCCGTCATGTTCCTGAAAAAAAATAGAAAAAATGAGTATGTTACAGCCGTTGTTGAAGATTGTATTGTTAAGAGTTTTCTGGACAGTGGATTGGTGAATGAAAGCAAAGTTTCCCTATATGTGAAGCAACAGCAAATAATTTACCCGGTCTTGAGAAAATGGTGCCAAGATAAAATAGACACTTCCAGTGACCGGATCAGTAGCAATACCATCTAGAACATCAAAGGAAGCTCCATCCTTCCCACCTGTAAGCTGAGCAGCAAGGCCGCCGCGGCTTCCCACCACCATGAGTCCCCGGAAAGCATCAATAATGTACAACTCCCCAGTCTCATGGTTAAATTCCAGGCCAATTGGCATCCCACACAAGGCCGTTTCGAGTCATCCCCATTTTTCCCATCACACAACTTCTTGGACCTGTTTGGAGCAGTGATAGCAAAGTCAACAAAGCCTGTGTTAGGATCATTGTATTTGACAATCCTCCCATCATTGAGACCAGTGTAAGGCCCAATGTCGTCTGAATCAAATGGATAAGATTCAGAACCTGGTCCTGGGAGTGGGATCTTATGGAATGAATAGGCTTGTGATTTGTTCGGCAAGCACAAGAATAGAATGAAGATTACAAGAGTCGAAACTCTTGAAGTGATTGGCTTCATTTTCATGATGCAGTGTATAAGTTTCCTTTCCATATCTATTTATTAAAGCAGTGTATAAGTTTCCTTTCCATAACCTTTTGATGCCAGACAAAGTACTAGTCAGAATTGGCTCACCCAAATTTTTTGTATATAATATTTACAAACATATTTTTTAATTAATTTCATATTTATAAAATGATTTGAACATTTATAAAATACTCCGAATTGTACTATTTAAAAAACCGCATTACAAAGTATGGTTAAATGCACTTTAATTACACTCTAATCTTTATAATTTTTTGAAAATATACCCAACCTTTTTTTTTTTTCAAATTCCACCCGAACCTTTGTATTTTTATACTTTACAATCTAGTCGACTATAGTTAGATATTCCCATTGTATTGAAAAACATGTTACATTTTCCTTTTTTAATTGAATATAAGTATATGTTATATTTCATTTTTTTAAAAAATTTTCTATTCTATCAATTAATACAATATCTTATCCTATCAATAATTCTTTTTCAAAAAAAAAATAATACTATCTTCATCTATTTCATCAACTAATAGAATATTATATTTTCTCCCTTTATCCACTAACAAATACTTAATTTCTCTTTACATTCATTAGCAAAAACACAATGAATAAAATATAGGTGATGTTAAATGGTGAGTTTGGGGCACGACCTCTTGTTGTGTAGTTCTGCATGTTGGGAGTTGGGACTCAAGGCCATAGAGAGCATATCGTGAATTGGAGGAGAGTGGTATGTGGTGTTGGCTTGCTAGATGGTAGTGTTGGAATTTATGTGTTTGAGCATAATTAAAAATATTTAATTCTTGAAAATTAAATAACTTAAGATATTTATTTCTCAAAACCAAATTCAGTTGAATGAGAAATAGATGGTTAAAAATGATAACTAAATAAAAGGTTTGAAGATAATTACGGAATGAGATAAATGAAATTTTCAAATCCCATTACAGAAAGTGAGATCATCAATATGGAAAGTAAGATCTTCACACTCCGTCCTACATCGGTTACACAAGAGTTTTAAGTCTTGTTTATAAGTGTCTAGACTTTGAATGTGCAATAAAAAATATGCAAGGCGATCAAGTGTAGGGTTCAATCCATGTGCACATCTGCCCACCAAGTCAAGCTGAGTCGTGCTAAGCCCGAGCCCGATCCTGAGCCCGTGAACTTGGACTTAGACTTGAATCTTGGCAAATGGGCTTTAGGTTGGGCTTTGGTCTTGAGGTCATGTTGTAACATCCTGCAATTCAAGTGCTGCAGTAATGGTTGTTTTGCACAAATCATTTCAAATTCTGTAACTCAATCTGCTCCTGTCTGGTTCGCCTGAGCTTCTCTATTGAAGGTGCTGCCACAGTGAAGACGCAAGCCATTGACGCCAATCGAGAGCACTATCAAGTCGTTTTCGTCTTGCGAGAAGAGTTCCACTCGACTCGACTTCTTTCCAGTTAAAGTTCCGGTTTTATTTCCTGCATCTCATTTCTTATTTTCTGTATTTTCTTTTATTTTGTACTCCTTATCTCATTGTAAAAGGCGTATTGCATTACTGTAAACAACAATCGCAAGAAGAAAATTAACTATTCTCTACAGTATCAAAAGGAAAGAAAAGAAAAGAAAATGAGAAAAAAAAAAAATAGGAAGCGCTGCCGTAACTTGGGCTCACAAACAATGTTATTCCTAATGTTACTGTTGCTGGAACTGGAGTTCTTGACAATGTTGATCTTCCATCTCCAACTCCACGTATCATCCCAATCCCTCCAGTCGTCCCTACTACTACTATAATTCCTCCTGTTATTCCACCACCTCTAATGACTACTATTTCTGCTCCTCCTGGGATCAACAACCCAGTGTTGATGCCTAGGCTATTTGCTAAAAGGCCCTTGCCGAGAAACATTCAAAGTTCACAAGGGCAGAATTCAAGACATGGCAACAGAAGATGTTATTCTT
>MAYD01422259.1:0-13725 GCA_001909325.1 Ruellia speciosa
CATATCATTTTCTAGTTCACAAGTTGGAAATATCCGATATTAGTGAAGGAACAACGATAGAGTCGATGAATGCAATTTTCTTTGAAAATATATATCCTTGTAAAGACAATGTTGATATTCCTCAAAGTTCTCACAAAAGGACTTTTGATGAAGCTACTAGTTATGATCCAGTTGTGGAAAAACAAGACGTAGTCAAAGGACTAAAATTGCAAAAACTTTTGGTCCAGATTTCATCACTTATATGTTGGATGATGAACCAATAACTATTAAAGAAGCTTTATCTAGACCATATGCTACTTTCTGGAAAGAAGCTATTAATAGTGAGATTGAATCCATAATGCAGGATCGCACTTGAATTTTGACTGATCTACCTAAAGGTTGTAAGCCCTTATGATGCAAATAGATCCTAAAAAGAAAGTATAAATCCGATGGCTCTATTGATAAATATAAAGCCCATTTGGTTGTCAAAGACTTTAGACGAAAAGAAGGAGATAATTTCTTTGATACATATTATCCTGTAACTAGAACCACCTCCATTTGAGTACTTCTCTCGATTGTTGCTTTGTACAATCTAGAGATTTATCAAATGGATATAAAAATTGCATTGTTAAATGGTGATCTAGAAGAAGAATATATATATATATATATATATATCAGCCAGAAGGATTTATGGTACCTGGTCAAGAGAACAAGGTTGCAAACTGGTTAAATCCATATATGGTCTCAAACAAGCGCTAAAGTAATGGCATGTTAAGTTTGATGACACTATGTTGTCAAATGGATCTAAGTACAATGAGTGTGACAAATGTGTCTACTATAAAGGAATTTTTGACAATTTTGTTATAGTTTACCTTTATGTAAATGACATGTTGATTATGGGTAGTAATTAACAAATCATCATTGATATTAAACACATGTTGAAAATGAATATTGACATGAAGGATATGGGGCCAATGTGATTCTTGAAATAAAAATCATAAGAAAACCTAATGGAATTGTTCTTTCACAATCTCATTACGTGGAGAAAGTGTAAGGAAATCCAACGCTTATGATAGCCCTGTGACTAAGACTCTGTTGGATCTCAATATTAAGTTGAGCAAAAATAGGGGAGACCCTGTAGCTCAAGAATATGCAAAAATAATGGAAGTTGATGTATCTTCCAAACTGCACTCATCCTGATCTTTCATGTTCAATAAATAAATTGAGTAGATTCACAAGAAATCCCAATAAGGAACATTAGACTATTTTAGAGAGACTTTTGAGATACTTAAAGTATACTCTTAATTTAGGGCTATGTTACACAAGATATCCTCCTGTACTTGAAGGATATTTTGATGTCAATTGGATATCTAATTCAAGTGATTCTTTTCCACAAGTGGATACATTTTTACTATTGGAGGAGGAGTTGTGTCATGAAAGTCGACAAAGCAAACGTGTATAGCTCGATCCACCATGGAATATGAGTTTATAGCATTGAACGAAGTTGGTGAAGAAGCCGGATGGCTTCGAAAATTTTTAAAAGAGATTCTAGGTTGGAAGAAACTGGTGCCTACAGTGATGATTCACTGTGATAATCAAGCTGAGGTAAGGCATAAAATAATATGTATAACGGTAAATTAAGACATATCTATCATCGACATAATACCATTAGGCAATTGATCTCTAGTGGGGTTATTTCTATTGACTATGTGAGGTCTATAGATAACCTAGCGGATCCGCTACCCAAAAGGTTAAATCGAGATCAATGAAAAAGTTGCTAGAGAGAATAGGATTAAGATCCACACTTAACGAATGATTATAGTGGTAACCCAACCTTGATGATTGGAGATCCCATGAACTTGGTTCAATAGGAAAACTAAGTTATATGATTTCAAGTTGCAACACTTAGAAGATTTATCTTCTTCCCTTCCCCAAAAAGCAAGAAATTGTTGTTATCTGCCAATGGTAAAAGTTAATTCTTATGACTTTTAATGGTTCCTAAACCTTGTCATGGTTAAGTATTGCAGAATACTTAGGAGACCACCTATATAAGTGAGAAGTGGGGGCCGCTTCAAATGAACACTTATGAATCCAAAGGTGTTTTCCATAGCCCGTAATGGAAACAAATGTGAGAACGAACAAGAGTTGAAATGTTATTGAATCAATATTGTTGTCTTGGTATACGTTGTGGAGGAATAGTTCAAGGCTATATTCACTAATCCTCAAGTATACCTGATAATATTGAAATTGGTAAGTTCAAAGCCACGAGCTACCTTTCCTTGTGTAATAACATTTCTTTAAGAATGAGTTACGCATTTGCATTCATTTTGCATTAGGCTATTTCCACTCAAGTGGGGAATTGTTGGAATTTATGCTTTTAAACATAATTAAAAATATTTAATTCTTGAAAATTAAACAACGTAAGATTTTATTTTTCAAAACCAAATTCGGATGAATGAGAAACAAATGGTTAAAAATGGCAACTAAATAAAAGGTGGGAGGATAATTACAAAATGAGATAAATGAGATCTCAAATCCCATTACGGAAAGTGAGATCATCAATACGGAAAGGAAGATCTTCACACTCCGTCTCACATCGGTTACACAAGAGCTTTGAGTCTTGTTTATAAATGTCTAGACTTTGAATATGTAACAATAAGCATGGCAGGTGATCAAGTGTAGGGTTTAGCCCACTTGCACACCTGCCAACCAGCCAAGCCATGCCGAGCCCAAGCCTGTGCTTGTGAATTTGGATTTTGGCAATTAGGCTTTGGTCTTGGGCTTGGCCCAGGGTGTATATATATATAAAGACAAAATTTATTTGAATTTTGAGCCCAAAAAAATCAAGCCCACAAACAAATTATTAAACTGGCCCAAGCTTGCATGGCCCATTGAAATTTTGCACATGCAAGATTTCAAAATTGTGTGACAACACAACAACACTGTCATGTTGTAACATCCTGCAATTCAAGTGCTACAATGATGGTTGTTGTGTAACTTGCAGCAATGATGTCCATCATGTATGATTCAAATTTTCCTGCAGTTTCAAGTGGAGCATTGCCTTTAAATAAGATGCATCAGGCATGCATATTCTACACATTGCATAGCATCCTCACTTTGCACAATCATTTCAAACTCTGCAATTCAATCTGCTTCTGTCCAGTTCAGTCAGCTGAACTTCTCTGTTGAATGTGCTACCACGGTGAAGACGCAAGCCATTTTACCTTTGGGACGTGACATCATTCGAAGGCACTACCGAAGCATTTTCGTCTCGTGGAAAAAGTTCCACTCAACTTGACTTCTTTCCGGTTAAAGTTCCAATTTTATTTCTTGCATCTCTTTTTTTCTGTATTTTATTTTCTTTTCTACTCCTTATCTCACTGTAAAAAGAGTACTATATTACCATAAACAACATGTAGTTGGTACCCGCTGGCCGCTGCCAAAAGGAGTTTATGCATGCAGGTGGCGTGTTTAGGTGTAAGGTTAAGTTTTTTCCTTTTTAAATTTAAACAGAATATAGCATTTCCTAGTTATAACAGCTGTCACTTAGGAAGTTGAGCCAAGGCATGCTAATAATTAAATTGGACATATTATGTTCTCCAGAACATGATACAAAAACATAAAACTAAACAAAGCTCACCTGATTGAAAGGGGGGAAAATGTCAGAAAATCATTGAGAGCAATTCATTCAGTCTTGAAGCAGAACAGATAATTACAGTCATCATCATCAATTTGATCCCTAAATTACTGCAAGCAGCATTTGCCCCCCTTACAGCGTCTATCCGCCGTAAAAATTTCCCGTTAAGAAATCTAATCTCACACACCGGATCGAGAAGATGAAAGGCAGGGCCTTTAGAATTCGAAAACCTAAAACATACTTGTGAACCCACGCATCTTACAACAGGACAGGGCAACGGGGGAGGAAAAGAAAAGAAACAGATCTAGCATAGACACATTCCAGGATATATAAAATTTACACAACAAAGATAGTCATCCATTCTCGTTATGTTTCGGATCCCTCTTTAAGGTCAGGACACACGACAAGAGAATTTACTCACCAATTCCTTTTTCCACTAGAGTATATGAAGATACTGAGCAGTGAGGAAAAAGAACGGTATGGAGAAAAAGGGGCATAACACTCCAATACTATTGTTTACTATTTGGTTTTGGGGAGTTCTGAGTCGATTGATGATACGGTGAAGCATGAGCGCCATTTGGTATTGAGAGGCTTCTGGGGTGTGGCTGCCCGTTTCTGGAGAATGAGCCGTGAGTTCTGAGGCCATTTTTACCGTTGGGGCTGGCGCTAACTCGGTCTGCTTGCATCGTCTGAAAGTAGTAGGATGAGCTGGCCATGTCCTTGAGGTTTGGCAGAGGTTTCAAAGCTTCGACCACTTCACTCATGAGGGGCCGGGCTTTGGAATCCCGGCTAAGGCAGCGAGCAGCTATCTGTGCAGCTTTTTGGGCACCTTTAATGGAAAAATGGCCTTCAAGGCGGGGATCGATTAAACGATAAAACCGTTTTCTATCACACAGATGAGGCCTAGCCCATTCCACAAGGTTATGCTCCCCATTGGGCCGGTTCTTGTCCATTGATCTTCTGCCTGTGAGCATTTCGAGCAGGACAACTCCGAAACTGTAAACATCACTTTTTGATGTAAGATGTCCTGGACAGAAACGGATACAAGCCAATCAGCACAAAACATGGAGATATATGCAGGAGACATCTTACAAAACTACAGAAAACAAATTGGCAGCTAATGACCAGAGTTGGGATCTATGAACACCAAACGAGATACTATAGATAAAAAAAACTTGGAAGGTATCGACCTAAGCCTACAGCATCTATTCAAGAACCTAGAATTCAATCCCAATAGAAGGATATAGGGAACTGATCATATGGAGTTACATGCTGATATGCCAAATTAAGACAATAACTGGCAGTGGAGAAGCCAGTCAAAACAAAGAGATTGATACAAGAATCCAAACTTTTGAATCTTTAAACATAGAAGCTTTGGTCACCCACATTCTTCTTCAGTCATTCATACCAGAGAAATAAACTGCAGTTAGAAACAGTAATCCTTTCGGACTAATTATAATCGGCAATCAACGCACCGGTTACGGACCACAGTATCACTAAATATAAAGGCAGATACATCAATTAGAAAAGGAATATTTACCTGTCATGACATATTCAGGGGCAGCATAACCATAAGTTCCCATCACACGCGTCGAAACATGGGTTTTTCCCTCGTCAGGAGCATCTTTTGCAAGTCCAAAATCAGAAAGTTTGGCATTATATTCCTGGAAGAGTCAGATAGACAGCCAAATGAAAAGTTCTCCTCGAGTGAGTACAAGCGTAACTACAAAAAGATTGAAAATGAAAATGGATCTCTAACGTTCTTACAGCATCCAACAAGATGTTCGACGTCTTAAAATCGCGATAGATGACTGGTCTGTCTGCTTCCTCATGGAGAAAAGCAAGACCCTTAGCTGCACCTAGAGCTATTTTCATCCTGATCGACCATGGAAGTGGCAGCGACCCTGCATTAAACAATGGTCAGTAAACAGGGATATTGCACCACATTATGAAAACTAATCATTTGCAATGATTACTAGTGTCCCATTTTGCCCATGACAGAAAAAACTAACGATTACTCCCTCACTTTTATAAATGAATTTTTAATAGAACTCCTGTCTCTAGCCTCTTTAGAACAGAATGACAAGATTTGGTTTCTAACCACGTCAGAATAAACTTAATAATGCATAATAAAGACTAGAAGTCAAGGAATAAGGATATTCCACCAACGTGCATGACCCTGCTAAAAGTGCATTGAAAGAAGGCTATATGCGTACTTCTGAAAAGATGGTTCTCGAGGCTTCCTCTAGGCATGAACTCGTAGACTAGAAGTCTCTGGTCGTCTTCAATACAATAACCAATTAATTTAACCAAATTGGGATGAACAAGGTCGCCCAAAAAATTTACTTCAGCCTGGGAAATAAAATAGAAAGTCAGAATTGGAATGCACAACAAGGAAACTAGAACAGACTGTAGAGTAGATAATAAATATAAGAAGAGCATCAAACCAGCCATTCTTTGTGACCCTGAAGTCCGTCATGATTCAGGGTTTTGACAGCAACAGTAAGTCCAGTCCCGGGTTTCACTGGCGCTGTACCATTTTCTTCAACCCATCCTTTAAACACACAACCAAACCCTCCTTCACCAAGAAGAGATTCTGGTCTAAAATTTCTTGTTGCCAACTTAAGGTCATTAAACGTAAACTTCCGCAGCCTAGAAGAAACTTTAAGTTCCTCTTCGAGTTTGGCACTGGAAGAATTGCTTTCGGCATTGCTGGTGGTGGTGGAGGGGATAGCAGGGGTAAGTGGTTGGTCTACGCTTGTATTATTTGTCAATTTACTTTCTGTACACATGAAATAACAGGAGATGATAAGTAGGGTAGCACTACACAAAAAGTTGTGGAAGGTACCATCTAGCAAATTATACGATATAATTATTAAGCAAACTATATGGAAAAAAGCTATTGTGAGTTAACAAGGTTACATACATAACATACATGAAGGGAGTGAAATTGTATGTTTGTGCATTTCGAGTAACTTTTTCAATTGATCTTCAGCACATATTAATCCCTCAAAGCTTCGTCTGTCAACAAGCATTTTACATAAACAGCTACCAAAAGCACGTGAAAACAACAAAAAGATGGTAGTTTCGAGCAGTTACAAGATTCGAACATTTCCATGCACAGTCAACCAATAAGAACACGCGAAAATGACAAAAAAGGGTAGTTTTGAAAAGCTAAAGAAACAAGCATTTTTCACAAGATCACAGAACAGAATATCTACCATCATGCAATCTACATCAATATATTTAATTCTGGACAAAGTTCATCTGACAGATCATCGGAGGCCAAAAAATTGGCAAAGTTCATCTACTCACAAATTGGCTTTTTAGTCCATTGTCTGCATTTTCGGGTACACACCTATATACATACTTCACACTAACATGATCTAAAAGCCCCCAACCCTTTTCATCACTCCACCTACAACACAGCAAACAGACTCTCCAACCCTCCCCAAAATCCCTTCTCTGCCAAACAGATATTCTTTGGACCATCAAATTCATCATACCAATTAAAATTTCAAACTTTAGTTGGATTCACAGTCCATCTCTCCTATGTTGATAATACTGTTACCGCTTATAGCTCCAACACAAAAAGCATCTTATCATCCTAAAAGACAGAAACTTAAAATTTCATATCTACCAAAGGTAAGAACTAATTGACAGCATAAACATAACTCAAAATTTCATCACAACTTGCAAACAACATTCCGAAAAGGCGAAAGGGATTACCGTGAGTGCTGATGCCACTAATGGAGTTTTCAACTTTAGATCTTGAAGAGATACAGCAACCCATACACCTTAACTTCAACCAACAAGAAATTTCTACAGCATCATCATCATCAACCACCTTTTTCTTACTCTCCTCTGATCTCTTGGAATCCTTAGGCTTCATTTTTAAGCCATCATCACTTAATCCCATCTTCTCCAAACCCAAAAAATCATCCAAAGCTCCAAAAATTCCCAATTCCCAAACACCTTCTCAGATTCAAATCCCTACAGAGCACCTAAAACTACTCAAACCCATTTCAGAAAACAGGTCAAATACAACCCCAGAAATCTCTCTTCCCTCTTCAAAGAAACCCAAATCGCCAAAAGAAAACATCAAACAAAATTTGCTCAAAAGATCATCTCAATCCGATATTCCTCTCACTCCAAGAACAATTTTTTTCTTCCCACAAAACCGGAATAATTCATAAAATTGGGAAAACCCCTCAGACCCAGTTGAAAAGCGGAGCTCAAAATTACACTCGAGGGCACAAAAGAGCACTGCGATTGCAGATCACATAGGCTTGATCTTCAAAACCCCCAAAATTAAAAACAAAAATTTCCCCTTTGCCACTGTACAACAACAAAAAATTAAAATCAGAAAACAATAAAAATAATTAATCACAATTCACAACATCGATTATAATCACCGAAAAAAGGCACAAAACAGAAGAATTACCACGCCACAAACAACCCTCTCAGAAATGCCGTATCGAAAGAAATCTCTGGCGAAACACAAAATAATGCTGACCAATTCAATGCTCAAAGATAAAATAAAAAAAGGCACATTAAGCACAATGAACTTTTTATTCATCCACAATAATAAAAATTTCAGATTATTCCTATTATTATATTATTTGGAGGCGTTTGCGTGCGATGTATTTGCAATTTATGGGCTAATACAGTGTGTAAATGAAAAAAGAAAAAGAAAATGAGTAAAAAATAAAGAAATTGAAAGCAAAAAGTAAATGAAAAATGAATGAATTGTGGGTTGTGGTTGTTTATAGAATCTACGACTGATAAAGCAAAAATGGCTGGGGCGGGGAGTCTGCCCGGAGAACGAAGCAGTAATTTGATGACGAAAATGCCCTTACAGTTTGTAATTCAGATTTTGATTTCTAAGTGAGGAAAGTAGGCATTAGCAGTAATCCCGCACGCCCGGTGTAATGGTCCCGTCATGCTCATTTCGCTCGTGCTCCGGTGCTCCCCCAATTTTTTTTGGCTAACAGTGCTAAGATAGGTGGTGAAAGTCCATGCCACACAAATTATAAAGGGGGGATAAAGGGGAAGGATAAAGGCCGGATACCAACTAGGGGGATTCGAACCTAGGACCATAAGGTACCCAGTCATCCAAGTCTATCACCAGGCTATGATCCCATTGGTTGCTCCCCCAATTTTTAAGTAAGGCCCAAAATAAATTTGCATTTAAATAATACATAGTGATGTAGAATATATAATAAATTAGCATAGTTTTTTTAAATTTTAAAAACATTAAATAGCCATATACAATTAACAGTAACTAAAACTGGTTATTCCATTAGTAAAACCATCCACGAATGTTAAGATTAGGCGCACAAATACGGCCGTATTCCACAAAAACATGCCCGTGTACCCAGTTCTGATAGGATCTAGCCTTGGTTCGAACATAACTGTGGTGATTTTGAACACTACCATGCTTGTGGATACATGGTCATGTGTTAATGAATATACATGGCATTGGTCATGTGATATGATAACCACTGTTGTATTCCTTGTAAAACTAACCATGGTCGAGGCTCGAGCCCTCCACGGGGTTGGTTCAAACAAAGATGCCCTTATTTTTGTAATTAATGCATTGTGCATTGTTTGTGTATTCAAAGTCTGATTTCTTTTAGAGTTACACAAGATCGTGTTTGATATCTACATGGCCTTATAAATTTAAATAATACTTTATGATTTTCATCCATGGAACACTAACAATGCTTCGTATGTACATGGCCGTGTATTTTTTGAAAAATATGTCGGTACAATGTTTTTGGTGATTCCTAAGGTTGAAACTACACTGTCATGCTTTTTATGAACCATCCCATGTTTTATGTTGGTTATATGTTGTGTGGTTGGTGTAAGGGTCATTTGTATTTACATGTATAGGTCATGTGCACGTACTGTATTCAATTTACATATATTAATTTCTGCAAGCAAGCCCTTAACTATGAGTGTGTACAATGATATGTATTTAAATACAAGTCCTCTTACATGGGCATGATAAAGGGCATGTTCCTAGAACTATATTGTTTCCAGTTTTAAGTACATGTCATCTTACATAGGCATGATCAAGGGCATGTTCCGAGAACTGGATTTTTCTAGTTTTAAAAACAAGTCCTCTTACATGGGCATGATCAAGGGCATTATCTTAGAACTAGATTAGTTCCAGTTTTAAATACAAGTCCTTGTACATATGTTATAGTATAACTTTCTTTATATTCGGTTCACTTACAATATAGCATTTTACAAATCATTAACCTTTGAGTGGGGACAAATGCAATGGGCTTGAAATTACATGTTGCAATTGACGGGGGAAGGTGGGGGGAAATGGCCTGAAAATATGAAATCATGCTAGTCAACACGGAATTGGCAAATAAGCACGAGGCAAGGGATGGTATAGTTTACACTTTTCTCGACGACGACCCGCCAATAGAGGACCCACAAACCGACAATGTACAATCACCAATAGATACCACATTGAACATTGAAAATGTGATCAATCAAATACTCGCATCGTAGATAGAGATTAAGTAGGAGCAGAAAGAGATTAAGAACAAACAATAGGAGATTAAGGTTAAGATTACACATGCATGTCAAGGAATTGTTGCAGTGTATATGCAACCACTTCCAAATTAGGACATTGTTCTAATATTCTCAAGATTGCCTGAGTCAGTAGTACACGCCTCCACATGGGAATGTGTTTAATAAATCAGATCATTTTCTCTATAAGGTTGGATTTAGACGACATCCTCTAGGACCCTTCCAAGAACGGTGCGACTAGTTTAGCTCGTAGTCATTTTGCTAGTGTAGATACACAACAGACATTTGATCACATAATAGAGCAAGCAATTGTTGATGTATCGGCTGATGTAAATAAAGTGCCAACATAATAGGGTGAGTAGACAAGTATGGTGGCTGCGAATAAGGCATCTACTGAGGGAGGAACCAAGGGGTAGCGAAAGGTGTAAAACCAGCGGCTGTTGAGGTTGATATGGAAAAGGAAGCTACGGATGTTTCGAATGTGGGGACTAATGAATAGGGGAGGCAGGAACCTGCTAAGGATGTGGTGTTGATAATTGCGATTGAGCTTGAGCGAGCGTGAAATAAACCATCAGCAAGTGGGGTAGACCATGCAGTAGGATCATCGTCGGTTTTATTAGTCAATGAGAGATGAAAGGTAGCCAAATGACTCCTTTGAATATTGTACTATTCAGCCTCATACGACAATGACAAACTATATCACCTATTTTGTATGTTTTGCGTGATGACAGAGAATTCTTTTGTATGTTTTGTATGGAGATGGGTACTATTAACTGATTTTGTATGTTTTGCGTAATGGCGGTGACAAAATTTATCACTTATTTTGTAGCTTTTGCATGACGATGAGTACTATTATTACGATGTTCATGTATTCCATAACCAAAATCTTAATCAAGACAATGGTTTAGGCAATGTTTCTAACATCATGATCGAAACCACTCCCATGTTTGAGGCCATGTTGGTAACACTGGAAACAATTTTTAATCCAGTGTTGGATCAACGTCCTCAACCATGGGCCTTGTTAAGGTACTGGATTCGTTTAATATTAGTAAATACTTTGTTTTCTCATTCATATCTCACGAGTGCAATAAGAAAAAAACACGACATCATTCAACAGCAAATAAATACAAAATATACCTAGTAAAAATACAATTCAATATGATGGTTGCAACAAATCATAACAAGCAAAGTCAATACATGATTAGATTGTGCACGAAGAGTCATGCTAAAACTTTTGTGAAAAAGATAAAACAAGATACAATAAACAAAAAAATTAATATCATATTTCTCTTCCTTATCTCTTTGAACTTAACACCTGCTTTATGGAACTTCTTCACCATCATTTCCAACCTCAAAAAACCCTTACCCTAAAAAAACTCCTTCGAGATTACTCCCCTACTCATCATATCGTTTTTGTGCACAGATCATCTTTCCACACGAAATACTTACAATTTCTTGGCGTAAGATATTTTGAACACCGCCAAAATACTCGGTCGGGATTTCGCGAAGTCTTTGAAACATACCTACGAAAAGCCACTCCACAACCACATATCATTCCTGAATTTATTGAGTGACTTGACTCTTCCATTGGGACAAAATTTCAAGAGAGAGTGGGGAGGAGACACTAAATGCAAATACAAATAACCCTCACAAAAGCAACACCACATATAACCAATACAAAACATGGGCATGGTCCATAAAAAGCATAAATGTGTAGTTTCAACCTCTGGATCCACCAACAACATTGTAATGGCAAATTTTTCAAAAAATACATGTCCGTGAATATATAAACCATTGCCGGTATTCCATGGATGAAAACTATAAAGTATTGTTTTAAATTTGCTAGGCCATGTAAATATCAAACACGGTCTTGTGTAACTTTAAAAAAAAAACGAGGTCTTGGATATGTGAACAACCAATGTACTAATTGAAAAATAAGGGCATGTTTATTTGAACGATACTAGAGCTCGGGGATCAACCATGGTCAGTTTCACATGAAACATGGCTGTGGTTATCATATCACATGCCTATGTAAAATTGTCCTGGTCAACAATTGCACAACCATGAATCTAAAGCTAGGCAAACACATGGTCATGTTTCCACAAGCATGGCCATGTCCAAAATCACCACGGCCATGTTCGACACCATGGCTAGATCCTACCTGGGCTAGGTATACGAGCGTGTTTCTGTGGTACACGACCATATTTGCATGTCATCGTGGTGGGTTAAGTGGGTTGACCCGCTATGTGTCAGATCTGAACACTCATGGAGGGTTTTGCTAATGGAATGATCATTCTTGGTTATTTTGCCAATTGTAGAAGATTATTTAATATTTTTTAAATTTTAAAGGACCATTGTTGATTTATTATATATTCTACATGACTATTTATGATTTACATTCAAAAAATTTATAAGGCTTATCTAGTATAAAGGTTTCCAAACTTTTAAATTTGAATTCAAAATAATGTTGGTTTAAAGAAGTTAGTGAATTTTGCGTTATCATTAAATAAAATTGTAGGTAAAAATTTTAAAACAAATGAATTCAAATGTATTATGATTCCAATTGCGTTGCGCAAACCAAATCCCCATAAATTATAAACTTTTTTATTTCTTAGATGAAAAAGAAGAACAATTTTCAAATATATACGGGCTTTTTGATTTTTTTAAATTGGTATAAAAAAATTTTAAAAAAAAATAAATACGAACTTTTTAAAGTTGAAAATTATAGTTTTACATGCTAATTTTTGCTCCAACAGTTCAAAAAATAAATTTTTATACCACAAAATTTAGCAAATTAAAAAAAATACCTCAAAACTTTAAAAATTCTTTATCCCGAACCCACCATCATCTATTGTCCACTGTCACTATCGACGCAACAAACGACCGCCAAGGGCGGCAACTCTCCGCCCTGCACCATAGCAATGAAGCGTCAAGAAAATTATCTACTTAACAAAAAAACATAGTACTTTTAAAAAACCCTAAACCCTCAAAACCCACCAGCCTCTACCTCCCCGTATTGCAGCCCCTGAAGGCAACAGTGTGCCTCCAACACCCTTAACCCCATCACTAGGAGGCAAGCGACCTCCCCCTACCAACAAAAGGAGATGCAGGTTGGGCAGTGAGACCACACCAACAATCATGATTCGAGCTAGGTGATAGTCCCACCACTGTCGTCACGGGATCGAGAAAGGTCCCCAGCCCCTGGCAACAAGGTTGTGCTGGCGCCCCCAATAACTATTGTATTGTTGTAGCCGGCATCCATCATTATAGCCGCTGGCACCGCATAAGTGAGATTCGGTTAGGGTTCTTTTAAATTTTGGGTGTGTTTTTTATGAATTAGATATATTTTAAGGTATTAAAATTATTTTTTTGAAAAGTTATGGGGTGATGGAATCTATAATTTTTCAAATTTCAGAAGTTTTTATTTATATTTTTGAAAGAGGTTATTTTTCATTAATTCGAAGAAAATTCAAAATACTAATTACTCTATACTTAATATAAGTATATGAATTTATTGGGTGCGTACTAATTTTTAACCACAATGTATATATATATATATA
>MAYD01422569.1:0-10969 GCA_001909325.1 Ruellia speciosa
TGGTATTTTTCAATTGAGTTAGGGGTTGGGGAGAATTTTGTGGGTTAATTTTATAATTATGAATATTTAAATTCTTGTGTAATTTTATTCATAAATTATACCGATTTTTTTAAGTTGTACATAAAATTATATGAAAGATAATTATGTCATTTTATATAAATTGCGTGACAAATTAGATTTTTGGGTAATATTTATAAAATTTGAATTAAAATTCATTAAGGACATTAATGTAATTTTCTTCAATTTTTGCATAACGTTTAGTATTTGATGCGTGACATTAACTGCTACTATCTTTATCCATACTTACTTCATTTAAAATGAATCTGGGGTAAATCTGAATTAGATCCACGCCCATCGCCATTCATTGTTTAAGGGTAATAATAAATACCGCCTTCAATATTTTGCCATCGCCCTGCATTGGACAATTTTGCCCCTATCATATTTCAAAACAGATTTCTTATTTTCAAGAATTCCCTTAATCCAAAATCTTCAATTACTCAAATTTTGTCTTGAACTCGATCTAGAACGAAAAATAATGTTTAACAACGAGTTATCGATCATTAACGAGGTATTTTTTACAAAATTTGGATAAAACTGATGTTGAATCACGAAAAGGTAAAAATATCGAAAATTCGCGACTTTGGCAGACCGGGCGTGCGGACCGGGCGCGACACGCCCAGCGGCGCCGTCGGGCGCAATGCGCCCCGTAGGCGCGCCCCGTCTGCCAAAGTCGTGAATTTTTTATTTTTTTTCCGTTTTTCGTGATTAAACATCAGTTTTATCCAATTTTCGTAAAAAATTACATCGTTGATGATCGGATCCTCGTTGTTGGACATTATTCTTCGTTCTGAATCGAATTCAAGACAAAATTTGAGTAATTGAAGATTTTGGATTAAGAGAATTTTTTAAAGTAAGAAATCTGTTTTGAAATATGATAGGGGCAAAATTATCCAAGGCTGGGCGGTGGCAAAATATTGAGGGCGGTGTTTATTAATCCAGTTGTTTAATTATATTATGAATTACTAGCGAGTTAACGCAACAAACCACCGATTATATAGATACATATATAGATAAAAATATATACTTAATTATATGGGCAAATATGTTAAGCATTCCATGAAATATGTACTTTAAAAGTAAAATTTATGTCATAATGATGATATGTAATATTTAAAACGATTCCACTTTGCACCCTTAAATCCCTTTTTTTAATGAAATAATCCCAGCCATGGCTCGAAGCACGTATGGAAAAGAGGACTATGGTCTAACATCGTTGGAAAATAGTAATATTCTACGTCCGTTTTTTTTAATTGATATAATTTGACTTTTACACTGTTCACACACTTTAATTTGACTATTATTGATAGCTTATATTTAAGAATAAATATAGTCATGTTGGGTCTTATTAGATTCGTCTTAATATATATAAAATATTAACTTTATATATTTTATTTATCAATAATTAACAATATTAATGATTGAAATTGTGCGTTTGTAAACGGGCAGAGAGAAATATTACAATTAAAAAGAAACGGATGTAGTATAAGATTCATCTTGGATATATAAAAATTAAAAAATAAAAATAAATAACAGACAGGGGCAAAGCGCAATATAAAAGTTTTAGTAAAAGATATAAGATCATCTTGCGGATAAAAACTCTGAAATTGCATCTGCCCATAAAATAAGATTTTACACAATTATCCTCTTTCTCATACGATCCATACCGAATTATTTAAGGAAAAAAAATGAAAGTTAAGGGTGTAAAGTGCAATCATTAATGACACCATAAACATAGAGAAGGGGAAAAGGAGGACAGAAGTCAGAAGAAATCAAAATGAAAGCTTGTATGTTGTGCAAAGAGGAGAGTTTTACATGGATCATGGATGTAGGCATCAAAAAGTGGATTCAAAAGAATGAATCAATGAAGCAAGGACATTTGAGGATGGGAATTGGATTATCAAAATTGATCTTTACTCCTCATCCTCCAGGCCTGGAATGTACTCCAAACTAACATCGAACACCACCGGACTACTGGGAGGCACTCGTGGCCTTCCAGGGGCTGATGTCAGGCCCTTTGGAAATGCCAACTGCCCAAACCGAATCGAAGCAACACATATAAGTTAACAATAAATAAATAAGTTCATGAATTAGGAGATTTGGAATGAGAAAACTGGAGTTGTTTTAATAAGCAGAGCAAGAATGCAATGAAGCCTAAAGCAATTTTCCAGCATATGCAGATTATCTTTTTCATAGGACTTTCAGCAAAAACCGATTTTTCCAAGGTATATATTTTGGATTAATTGGAAGGGAATCTGAGTATAGATAGATGCATTTTTGGCTCAGTGATCATTCATACTGTAAATTCATCTAAATGAGAAGAAAAATAGTTTGTATGTACTCACAGGTCCTGGAATATAGAGCCGTCGTTTCCCTCCAGCTTTCATGGTGAGGATCCCTTCATCAAGCCCTTTGATCACCTGTTCATGTCATTTCAGTTTGCAGCTATCAGAAATTAAAATCCTCACCATAGATGAAAAAATAAGTTGGGATACGCAACCCAAAAATAAAAATAAAAAATTCTTGGCTTGTTATATTGTCTTTGAATGAAACCAGGGTATGATAGCATGACAGGGTCTCACCTGACCTGCGCCAACCCTGAAAATGTAAGGTTGCCCTTTCTCCAGTGAACTGGAGTTAAAAAAAGACAAACACAAGTTAGGATAATGATTTACATACCACATTGCATGCTTTTCCGTTGATTACACGAAGAAGGATTTATCAAGTCACCGTATACAAGACATCGTAAACAAGGTTGATACTTGATACTAGACACACTGACAATTTAGACTAGAAAATGTTTCATTCCTCCAACAGTTATATTCCAAGAGTACTTAATAGATTTTTTTATTAAATGGTCCATAACCTTGTAAAGAATAACAACCACAAAATGCTAATAGGTGGAAATCACCTGTCAAATATTTGGCCAGAAGGAACCATGGCCACATAATTTGCAGCTACCTGTTGAGAATGAACGGTTTATATTAGGGAGAGTGAGCCACATTTTAATATTCATTGTTCAATTGCTGATAACTTTGAGCTTTGCATTGCTTTGTCAGATGGATGTTTTCAGCATTATCTTTTCATGGATTGTTGAGAAAATACCTAAACAAAAACACCCAGAGTCTTCAATAAAAGAAAAGAAAATCACATCAAAATGTGTGAAGAAAATAGGCCTTTAAGAAAAAGCTTGAAATTTCCAGGACAAGTTTCCTTAAATTCATGGAAGAATGACACTCCAAACACATTTATACTATTTCATTAAGCTTGTCCACAAGAGCACAATGTAATAATAAAGAATGATATAATAAGGAATGTTGCAGCAGTTTTCAATGTACAATAAGAAAGATTACGAAAATATCTAGTTATCATTTTTGTCCACGTCTAGATTGTTGTAAGCACAGTGTCTTATGCTAGACACAAACGGGAAGAAGAGAACAAGAATGCTAATTTGCTTAATAGCTAGTAAGACATTAATTGATTAAGCACTTTGTTGCTGTTATTCTAACATATACATAACAATACCTGAAATCCAATAGGTGGACTAGGTCCTCCTCCAACTTTAATATCCTTGTATTGCAGGCCAGACTCAGTAGTCACCATAGGTACCTTCAATCATGGGTAATATTTACAATTAGCTAACAGCTGACATCGAATCCATAGTGTTGCAGACTTGCAGCGGTAGTGTTAGTGCATCTTCTAGATGGAGCTTAATAATCAATTTTCAGCACAGCACTAGGATGTTTTGATATTGAATAGCTCGTTTGTGAAATAATGATATGATTCTTTTCTAGAGGATAATTTCTCAATGGATTCAGATACTTTAGATTTGCAAGAAATATAACAGGGGACAAAGTTTTTGCTTCCAAATTGATTCATTATATATATATATGAATGATAGAAAATTTTAGTGTTTTTGTAAGAAAAAGAAAATTCTAGCTGAATACCCGACTTGAGATCCTTCTTATAGAGTTTGATTAATTCATTACAGCTCAATAAGTGAGAAAATGTGTAGAGCAGTAACATATATATGCCTTCGTCGTGGACTAGAAGTGGTTCTCATACTGTGGGGAAACATATTGAATGCTGGATTTTAACTAGATAATTAGTGCTTAAAGTATTTGTAGATAATCAGATGACAAGCAGACCACTCAGTAATGATGCTATGAAGAAATTATGAATATCACTAACCCATTTTAGCACAATATACATGTAAAGAGGATGATCTCAAATTATTTTCTAAAAACATCCCAAATTATGAAATGAAAGAAAATGAAGAATAGCAAACATGTGGCACAGGAAAAAGTTTACCATCTACATTACATTAACCATGATTTTGGCATAAGGAGTATTTGGAGACTTCTCAAGTGTTCTAAGTCAGACATAACATGCAACAAAGTTAACAAGGAATAGTTTGATTTTGCATAAGGCATACAGGATGGTACATCTGTTGCACCAGATCTAAGATACAGTCAATCATTAAGAAAACAATGAAAGTTTAGGGAGCTATGTAATCTCACCATACATTTTCAAGCTCCTTTTCACAGACATCATCACATAGCTTTGGCTTATCCTCTGGGGGCAATCCAGCTGCTTCAGCAGAAGTAGAACAGCTTAGGAGGCTTAAAAGTCCAAGTCCTAAGGCTACTACCTTTCTGCGGCTCATGGTATCACAAACATTCTCCCTCTCAATAGTCGTTAATTCATGCAATCTAAATGTTGCAGGAAGAGATTGGAAGCCAACTCTGGCATTGATTTTGTAGTTTCTTTGACAATTAGAAGAACCCCTTTTGCCAAATGTACAACCTAAACCCAAGAAATTGTCAAATTTTCTGTCGTAAATATAACCATAAAGAGAGAAGCATTGCGTAACCATACCAATAAAGTTCAATTACCGAGCAAACAACTATTGATTAAGTTTACACAAGTTGATCACAGATATTACTCACCAAATAATATTTCGATGTGTTCCAGAACATGTTACCATGGAAAGAATGCTGGAAATTTCATTTCACAACCAGAAATTCACTTTTCCCGCCAGAAATCCACAACACTAAACACAAAGGCATGCAAAACTCAATTTGGGATAAAAACAATCAATGAATGGTAATGCCGGAAAATTTTCAATCCCCTAATTCACAACAACGCAATAAAATTCATATCAACATTACAATCGTCGCGTACACTAATGAACCCAACACATTTCGAATTAAATCCACACAATTCAGAAAAACGAACATCAAATGAAACAAGCAATGCCAGTACACTTGGTTTACCCATTATTTAATAATTAATAGCAGCAATCCAGTGAATATCCAATCACACAAACAAAATCAAGAATTCAAATCGAACAATTAGCAACGCGCAGATGCGAACGAAGATTTGTGGGAGGTGTGTAGGTAGCAGTTACCAAGTGGGAGCAGTAAAGAGGAAGCTGAGGCCATCTTCTTCGTTGTTGGTTGCTTGGTTGATGAATGACTTAAATTTGGATGGATAACGATATCAACTGCCGTTTGGATATTTGCTAAAATACCCTCACCTTGTACGGAAACGGTATTTGGGCCTCAAATGTAATTTTCAAAGAGTGCAAGCCCTTTAAACAAAATTATGATTTTGCTCCAATCCCATGTACCCCTCCGTCAATTTTTACATGTTCTAAAAAGCTTCTCTCCTTTCCTTGGGCAGGGTAGAGCGGTTTTCTCTCCAAAATTTCAGCCTGGATCTGTGAAGTTTTCAGTGAAAGCTCGTTTTACTAATTATTTTCCGAGAACTAGGGGAGGGGGAAATCTGTTTTTGGTTGATCTCAATTTCACTGATATTACGGCTAGGGTTCTTGCAGTGCCAAGGGTTATTTTCAATAGGAAGAGGGGTGAGGTGTTTAGAAACAAATAAGGGGGATTTATAGATATGGACAATTTTGGAGTGGGTTTAATGCAAATTACCCCTCTCATGAGATTTGCGGTTGTGGATATGGAGACGGAGAAGCCTTTCAAGCTCAAATTTCGATATGAAAGACTGCCTAGTCTTTTTGCTTTTTGTGTGGCTGCCTAGATTGCGTAGATGGTTGGTGACCTTGAGTACAACTTCAAAGGCATCATCACTGAAAAACCCTTTCGGGCTTGGTTAAGGGTTACAGGGAAGGGTTTGGGAAGCCCTCTAGGGTATTTCCGGTGGTCCGTTGTATGGATATTGTGGTACAACAATGGAGGATCAAAGATAGATGAGGGAGGTCAGGAGTAGGGGAGAGAGTAGGTCTGGTGAATCTAGCACTAGCCTGCTAGGGGATGGAGCTAGTAGTCAGGATGGTTAGTGGCAATGAGCACGTAGGGAGAAATTTGGGGGTGGCGAGGAGATACCTTTACATGCTCCCATTGGTCCGCTCACTTGTAGTACCCTGATTTTTTCCCGTTCAAACTAAAATCATCAAACTATCAGAATATGCGAAAAGTAAATTAGGAAGCTAGTTTTTTTAAATATTAAAGTTCAATCTTATAGTTATGCCTCATGTCGAGATTCGATTATTTAGTACAAGCCGATTATATTAAATTTAATAGAATCATAATGATTCAAATCATGAGAACGAGTAAATAATAGTTAGAACATAATAATACAAGACAACCAGTGAAATATGTTCATTGATTTTCACAAAAACTATCCTTAGAGTAAATCCCATCTCTGTGTAACGTCCCGATTCCCATAAACCGGATACGTCACTGCCACATCTAACTTATAATGGAATCTACCCTAATTCCCACCATAAGCTCGATGCTCAGGCTTAATTATCTCAACTTATCAGTGTACGCTGGATTTCAGGAAGCCAAGTCCCCTCTGATCACAGCTTAGCATACTTGGAATATAAAAACACGTTGACATAGAAGTATTAAATGTCATTACAACTACTGAATATGAGTTCACGGCCACTTAATACAAGCCGTTTAACTGAATGAACAATAGAAAGGTTTGAGGAATAAAGTAAACAACACATAATAGGGAAAGCTCAAAAGATCCCTCGACCTCACAAGCCCTCGGGTATTGGCCCGATCCCTTAGTTCATCGGAGGGATATCCTCGCGATCGTTTGCTCCACCTGAGATGCAACACTAGCATCGTTAGTCGTAAGACTAAGTATGGAATACAACACAACCAGTAATGCAAACAATATGAACGTGAGAAGCCGGGATAACATCTCCATAAATATTACCCCAGGGTCGAGTAAAAACATGCAACAGGCATAAGTTGAAGAAATGCAATGCGATGCATAGTTTAAAAGTATGAGCAGTT
The DNA here is from genome assembly GCA_001909325.1 of Ruellia speciosa. Taxonomy (NCBI): domain Eukaryota; kingdom Viridiplantae; phylum Streptophyta; class Magnoliopsida; order Lamiales; family Acanthaceae; genus Ruellia; species Ruellia speciosa. The sequence continues at coordinate 7,338 of MAYD01422569.1, forward strand.
CAAATCATGTTTTAAAGACCATGCAACAAGCAACACCGAGTCCACAGTATTTCGGAAACCCGGTGCTATACATACGTACTTGGAACTGCTAACCAAGCCTATATATGTATAGTTAATGTCTGTCTCACACACGACTACAAATGTCACAACTCAGGACGCCATCAACGCGTGCAATGCGGACAGCCCCCACTTAGCGTGCTCCACGAGTACGGGAATACAGACATCATAGAGTGGATGAAAGCAATCAATGTCGACGAGCCAAAGTCAAGTGCAGATGGATTCACCAGATCGATACAACTTGACTCAAGCGGTCTCAATCAACATAAAGAGAGGAACTACCAATCCAATAGTTCACACTCATCCTATTCTCAAATTACCAGTAAACCTCATGTAAAAGAAGCTACCCTCGATGAGTAGAACAGTGCTCAAGGAAACTAGAGAGATACGTTACTCTAGCCCCACACATAAGCTTAAGGTGATCAGTCCAAAAGCATCCGACATGATCCGCTCCGTTATGTTCCACTTTACGTATTTACGTCTTTTAAGGGATGCATTTATGTCCGATTATTAGTCGTACAATAATTCTTACTATTTGCCAAGTCCAAATCGACACAAAGATAATAAAAACCCTTTGATCGTTATTTGTAGGCTTAGTGTTTTACAATAACACCGGTTCATGCTGGGTTGATTATGCAAATGCCAAACATATACTCAGATCAACAATCCCATCTTCACAAAAGGAAAATAAATCATTTAATATAGCAATAGGTTAAACGATAAATTTAAAGTACGGTAATTGAAATTTACCCGACCGAGTGATATTCGATACTTTAGTAATTATGTGGGACTTATGATTGCCCAATGTATGTATCCATACCTTTATCGACAGTCTTGAATAACCTTGTCGTAAATTATCAAGCACAATCTTAGGCCGCTAATCTAATAATCGAGAGAGCCTACAACAATAAGCCTGGTAAATTATCCGGACTAAATAGTCAGTAAGACTTAGACAATTGAAATTTCCCACGGATAATTGAATTAAATTAAATCAAGTTAAGTGGGGTCCACTAATTAAATTAAATTAAATATGAAAATAAAAGAATAAAGCGTGAACAGTGATCTGGGGAAATTTAAAAGAGTGTATCGAGGTATGTGTGTTATTGTCGAGGTTTTAATAACAAAAGAATCAAGACAAATAATTAAAAATGGTTACTGTACATGCAGTGTGTGTGTGTTGGTTTTAAAATGGTGTTTGTCGTGTTTTTAATAATACAAAACACGACATTATAACAAAAGAACCAATTTGCCTCATTTCAAAGGGAGGTGTTTCGAGTTTTATGTTTTACAAAACAACCAATAAGTAACCAAAAGGCTCAACACAAGGTGGAAACTAAAATAACCAACACCAATTTAAATAAAATACTCGACACAAGTACTTTATAAAAATATGGAAGAAGTGAATTGCTCGATTATTGGACACTACTGGTACGGATAAAATCTTCATCCAGTTCATCATAAAAACTGGGTTTTGAATCTGTTTCAAAAATGCAACATTTAAAAAGAGATGTTTATTCTCCATAAAAATTTGTACCATCATGAACCAAAAGGGTTTCCAGACTCAAAACAACATTTCCAGATAAAAATCCCCACTGAAAATATTATTCAAAGTGTTAAAGAGAAATGGAGATTTAAGCTCCAAAAATTATTACCTCAACACTAGAAAGTGTATGCACAACTTGAACGCTGATCTCGCTTGATTTTCTTTCAAGAAAATCAATTATTCTCCAAGGATGTTATAAAATGTTTTCCACAGATTGAGAGAAAAAAATGCATACTGGAGTTGTTGTAAAATGAGGCAGGTAAATAATAAACAAGTGAACCAAGGTATATAATGTAACACCCCCAAAATTCATAAGCCTTTTGGGGCGCGCTACTGTCGTATTAGTTCGCCTAGACTGGTGGCCGGTTAGCCTAGACGTCCTAATGCAAGGCTCAGCATCAGAGTGCGCATATTTCCATTTTAATATTTTATTTTAGTTAATCAAAATACAACAAGTCAAAAGAGTACATTTCGTGTCATCTCATTAGGTAAAATATTTTATCAAAAGGCATCTTACACTAGATGCCGTCCGCTCAAGATCCCCAGAACCCGATTATGCAGATGCACCTCCAGGAGCATATAAAACACATACACAAACACAAGGGGTCAATACAATGTACTGAGTAAGGGAATACATGAGTAGGCTCAGGATAACAATAAATATAATTTAAATAAATAATAAACGAGCAAGAAAAAAAATAAACCAACACGCTGTCCCATACCAGCGCTTCAACCACAATGCCGGTATACATCTAACCTGTATGCAACATCAAGCCGCCCCACCCCGACGCTTCAACTACAATGCAAGGCATTCACCTAACCTATATGCAATGCATGCCTAGGGCGGCACCTAACCTGATAAATCCCCTGCCTGTGGTCTGGCGAGAACCATGCCTGTAACATCCAGTATCGCAATATTGGAATTAAGAAAATTAAATAAATAAATGTTCATTATTTATTTAATTAATTTGGATGAGGAAAAGGAATTATTAAGAGTTGTAGGGCCAATTTGGAAATTTTGGAAACCTTTGGACTGAAATTAAGAGAGCTAGAGAAGTCTGGGGCAGAATTAAGAACTTGGAAAGTTCTTGGACTGGATCGCATTAAGGAGAAAACGGATGGGGTCAAATTGCAAATTGGGAAAATTGGATTCAATTAAAACAGAACACAGAAGCAGAATGGGATTTTTGCTCATTTTCCTTCGTCTTCTCCATTCCTCCGATCGACGGTGGAAGACGTCCGCTCATTCCCGAAATTTGTCCTTGTAACGCCCCGATTTCCATAAACCGGACACGTCACCGCCACACTTAGCTTATACCAGAATCGATGGCCTAATCCCAATATAAGCCCAGTGTTCAGGCTAAACGTTATCAATTCCTATCAGAGTACGCTGGATTTCAGGAAACACTGTCCCCTCTGATCGCAGCTTAGCATACTTGGAATAACAGTAAAACACGTTGACATAGAAGGATTTAAGAGGTTTTATACAACTACGATTGCGGAAAAGTAAAGGTCTCATCCGAGACACGGCCAGAACAAGCCGTTTAATTGAAAGCAAATAAATAACCAGGTTCGAGGAAATAAATAAATCACATAGGGAGTAAAAAGCTCAAAACGTTCTCTCGACCTTACACCCATACGGGTATTGACCCGTCCCTTAATTTGCCGGAGGGATATCCTCACGGACGTTTGCGTTACCTGAAGATGCAACAATAGCATCATTAGTCGTGAGACTAAGTATGGAATACACACATCCATATAAATGCAACAAGTGAAAATGAGACGCCGAGGTAATATCTCCATAATACCACCCACGGGGTCGAGTTGATAAGATGCATCAGATATAAGTTATAAAAAAAATGGAACGCAATGCTTGACTTTAAAGATTAGATGAGCAGTTTAAATCATGCTTTCAGAAATAATGTAACAAGCAACACCGGGTCCACAGTTCCTTCGGGTACGCGGTGCCATACAACCATTTGGAACTGCTGACCAACGTTGGTATGTATGGTTAATGTCTATCTCGCACACA